>BMAW01132781.1:108271-157177 GCA_019974015.1 Nephila pilipes | reverse complement strand
ATATATATATATATATATATATATATATATATATATATATATTGACGAATTTGATCAAATGAAAGAATGATTTACAAAGAATTGTTTAGTAAAAATATTTTCTGTCTATTTTGATTCTTATTATTGAGTGTTCAAAAAGCAAATAAGAGTAGAATATTAAATTAAATGTTTAATATAGTTCATGTGTACCTTTATTAATTTATTCCTTTCACTAAAAACATAAAAAGTAATTAAACAAATTTATGCCCTTACTTTTTAATTTTTGCAGGTACTGCAAACTAAAATAAAAAAAAAATATTTATATATTATTTTGTGTTTTATTAAGGGTATATACATTGTGCATTTGAAACATATTTTTTCATTAGACTTTTTTTCTATAAATATTTTAGATGCTTTTGAATAAAATTCTCATGAATTATATCATATAAAAACTATTTTAAACTCTTGCTTATCAGCATTTACTTTAATTAATTTATTTTGAATATTTATAGAAAATAACTTGTCTTTGGAAATTTTTCAGTAACTCCTGTTAACAAAAAATGATGATTTAATTAAAAATATGAGTTTTTTTTTTTTTAAAAAAATCAAATTGGTTGATTTTTTTTAAATGTGGGAAGTACTCCTATGTAGTAATTACATAACGTTAAATTTATTAGAATATCTTTGAGATTTTGTTCGAGGAATCTAAGGAACACGTGGAACAAAGAGCTGGTTAAAGAACAGCTTTTTACAAATGAACAAGAGCAAGTAATTACAGTTCATCCAAAAGAACAGATATTTCCATTCTTAAGCATAAATGCGATGATTTAAGCACGAATTTGGAACATAAGTACTGGAGTTTTGGATAATGGGGGTCAATGTGATGTTCAGTGATGAATTTCCTTTTAGTGTGAATAATGATTATCATTGGCAAACAGTATAGGGAGAGAGCGTTGAACTCGTTTTCACCCGAGAAACATCATGAAAGGATATCATTTTCCGTCAATTTGAGTCATCATGTGGCAGGAAATCTTCTGGGTAGCTAAACCGACCGTATCTTTGAGACGAGAGCTATAGCTATTAAGAGATACAGAGATGAAATTTTTGAGCCTTACGTTAACCTGTGTCGATGTACTGTCGTCTCCTAGTTCATATTTATGGATGATAGCACTCATTGTCACCATGCAAGTCTGATCGAACAATTCCTTGAAAGAGAAAATATCTAACGCATGATGCGGTCTTTACAGATAACATATGTTCGAAAGACAACTTGCAGACCTTCCGAACACACCAAGCTCCTTTCCTGATCTAAAAAGAGATCTTCATGACAAGTGGAATTCTTTGAGCCCATAAATCATCTATAACGTCGTAGGAAGTTGATAGATCGTTGTACAGCATGCTATCAACTTTTTTATTTCATTTGAATTTCACTGAAGTGTGAACACCTCTCATGCTTTTTTCAAACTTTCTTTGGAAAATAAAAGGGACTAATACCAATATTTCGCATTTTGTTATTATTTAATACTAGAATATCCTATGATTTCCGGCAATTCTAACTCAGATTTCCTTTATTATTACATGATAATCAATTTTTTTGACTTTTGGACCCCAATGTGGTTTACTTGTCAACTAATTTAATTAGAAGAATATTGAAAGTAAGTATCATACAAAAAGTAATCCATTGTATAGTATCAAAATACAAATAAAAAAATGAAAGAATGTTCAGAAAAGAACTATATATAATTAGCAAATTGAAGAATTTAGTAAAAAAAAATGTATTTTTTATATTACAAATGGTTCAACAAGTGTTTGGTATAGAACTAAAAAGGCATAAAGTATTTGTTTAGAACTTTAATCTATTTAAATATTTATTTCTGGTAGAAAGCACTTTTATGAAAAATGTAGTTCTACTGTAGCAGAGCAGAATATGTATGCAATTACTTAAATCCTTGGAAAAAAGAAATGCGTAAAATGTATATTTTTAGCAAAACACAGTTATATATAGTTTGACTTTAATAAATAAATTTAAAGATCGTATAACGTTGCCTTTGGATAAGTTAGTTATAACTTTATGCACTTAACATGAACAAAAATTAAACAGATAATTTCCTTACTCGTTTCTAGATATTTTATTGTTTTTTATTCTATTTTGAATTTTGAACACATAATTATAGTTATCGTTAAAATTATCAAAAATTATTAAAAATAGTAAATTTATTTGTATTAATAATTTTTGTTAATTACTTGTGGTTCGTAATATAAAAATGAAATTTCTTAAATTATCGTAATTGAAGGTAATCTTGATCAATTGAGGTAATTTAAATGCTTTATTCATGCCAGTTATATTTAATTAAAGATGCAGATCTTCTAAGGAAATCCAGTATAATTTTTCTCATCCAGTTTAAAACACACACACACACACACACACACACAGAGAGAGAGAGAGAGAGAGAGAGATCCCCTATCCATGCAACGCCCCATGGGAATGTTCCATCGTTCGAAATAGTGCTGGAAGTATTCTTCTGTCAGCTCCTTTAGAACGTATGCCGCTTTCTCTTTCACAGCTTCAACGACTCAAATCTTGTTCCTTTTAATGAAGACTTTACTTTAAATAACAGATAAAAGTCGATGGCTGAAGATTCGGTGAATAAGGCGGATGGTTTAACACTGGGATGTTGTACTTAGCTAGAAACTTCTTGATTGATAATGTGGAATGAGACGGAGCATTGTCTTCGTGGAAAAATTTGTCGTTCGGATTCTATGTCAATTCCTAACGTCTCAGCAATCACACGAATACTTAACCAACGACCAGATCGAATCAGTTTACTGATTTTTTCGATATTTTTATTTGTTTTAGACGTGGAAGGGTGAATCGGGAGCGAATCACCTTCAATGTCTTCTTGGCCATCTTGAAAACGCTTACACCCTTCAAAAAAAAGAAGCAAGCAAAAAAAAAAAAAAAAAAAAAAATTTTTTTTGCCATACACTTCTTTCAATTAATTATAAGTTTCAATAGCCGAAATTCCAAGTTTCAAGCGAAATTTTACAACAATTCATGGCTCACTTATCCTTTTTCCGGCGAAACAAAAAATAACTAATGCGTTTGAAGGCTACGGTTGTACGGATTTGCTTACGGAAAGGAGATGCACAGAATTCAAAAAAGAGAAGGCCTCACCCTGAACAGCTATTGGTCCCTGGTGTTTGTCGCATGCATACTTTTCCTGAGTTTTTTTTAGTTTAGTTTATATTAACGTCGGACTAGAAGCAACACGAGGGCTATTGGCGACGGACCTCGTAATTTTGAACCACGGTCAAGTGACGAGGACGACACCTGAGCTGGCACCCCCTCTCCTAACATCCACACCACGCCAACGGGAGGACTTTGGACCCAGAACAGATTTAACGTGCATCAGCCCCTGGTACACGGCGGGTCTTTGGCAGCCAAGGATCTAACCCGCGACTGAACGAAAACCGCCGGTCGCTAGTCCACGACCTTGACCACTAGGCTACCGCGGCCCCTACTTTTCCTGAATAGCGTCAGTCTCGTTATTTAATCTCCATACCTGGTATATATATAATCTGCATACTAGCAAATTTCCAAAGGGAGAATTACGTTATATTCTGAACTCATGAAATATGAAAAGAAATTAACTTTTTAAAAAACTCTCTCTTAATTGTAAAATTAATTTTTTTTTGTATGGACTATATAGCGTTGATGTTAGAAAAATATGTCGGTATTCAGGTAAACATTTTGCTGTCATTTAGAGTTTTAGAATGTGTGTATAAGGATGATAAGTATAAAGGGTAGAAGGGAAATGTTTTTAAAAATAATATTGGTATTTGAGAAAATATCTTCTGATACAAAATGATACTATTTGATGCATTTACAACAGATACTTCATAAAAATTTTCAAGAGTACTTTCATTTAATATTTATTTTTATTCTTAAAAATATTGTTACGAATCTTAGATGACGCTTCCCTGCAAAGTTACTCAGACAAGGAAGTGAGACATTTACTGAGATTTCGTTGAATACAGAAGAAAATTTAAGTAGTTAGCACTTAATCGTGAGGATGGTGAGAAAATTGATGACTTTGGTGACAAATGAAGGTTCCCGAAATTGCTGAGATATTTGAGTAAACTTTATTAGATCGAAAGTAATGAACCTGAATTTACTTTGTGACATCACACCTGGTTTGAATGTCTATGAAAGGGAGAGATGCGAAACAGGAGGGGAACAATTGGGAAATCGATTAGAAGCGGTTGGCATTGGCTGAGTGGATCTGCCGAGCAATCTCTCGGTATCGTGGGCGAGTGAATTTGCGGGGAAGTGGCCTGCATGTGGTCTGTAGGAACTGCTTTGGAAGTGCAGAGTATTACTGCGGAGATTTTTCTGTAGTGCTAGTAGTTCTGTAGTACTTGTAGTGAGCAGAACTTAATTGATACAATTGTGCCTGTCTTTACTCGTTCTGTATAGGGTTCTGTATTTTTGTCTCAAATTTATACACGTTCTGTGTTTCCCGTTTGTGCAGATAATCTGTCCTAGTTCTGTTACATGCGTGTCACTTCTTTTCCTGAATATTTGTTAATAAAATGTCATTTGCCATTATTTATCATGTTAGATTGATTTTGCTCATTACACTCATAGGAGATCGGAGCATTTTTGTAACAATATATAAGCACTCTTTTATGTTTTCCATGAATATAAAACTATTAATTTTATTTTCTTTATTAAAGAAATGTTAAAAAAACATCTAAAGTTAGAAACTACAGAATATATAATAAGATGTATTTTTTCGTTTTTTTTTATTGTTAATTGTGGAATTAAAAATTCATAAAAATGAATTAATGTATTTATTTTACTAATAGTAAAAGCTCATCTTATATCATTGCATTAATTTTTTCTTCTTTTCTGAAATTGTACTACTTTCATTTTAAAGTGACTGTTTGTTAACAACATTTAAAACAGAAAACATTACTGTTTTACAATCATCTACAATATTTAGCCTTTTTCTATTATTTTTATCTGCAAACCAGCTTACTGTAAAACATAAAGTAGATTTATGATATTAATCATATCATGAAATAAAGAATAAATAGTTTTTATCTTTCCTTCAAATTAAAATAAATATCTAGTCGTCTGTTTTCAAACGAAATCAAAGTTAAATTTATAGATAAATAATACGTCTGTATTATTTTTCAGAGAATATAGTTTTCTAAATTCATTGCTATTCAATATTTGTATAATTCTGAAAAGATAAAATTTTTAATTAATTAAATTTTTTGCTTTGGTTTTTAATAAGGATAGAAATGACGCATGTAAAGTAGATGTTAGTGTTACAATGTCTGAGATTCTATAAATTCGAGTGTTAAAAATTGATCTATTGAGAATAATATAAAATCAGGATTGATATTTGTTTGCTGGTTATATCATAAATAACTGCATATTCTAAGATGTTTCTTCGCTATTGGCTCCGGTCTCGGTAATATAGTCGTTAGGGTCGTCAGCCTCAAGCCTAGTGTGGCTCAATATTACGAAATATTTATACCAAATATTATGGAACTGGGCTTATGTGTCATTGTGAAACGTTGTTATAAGGGGAGGAAATTTAGTAAACGAAGGACAGTTCACCTTTCAGTCATCTTCGTATGACTAATGGTTAAAATTTTACTATTAAAATTTTATTGTATTAATATAGTTTAACATTGATAAGAAACATTTGTTTTATTGATAAAATAATGACAAACAAAATAATGTGAAATTGAATATTGTTGAAATTATTATGGCAATTCGAGTAGTTTATGAGACAACGAAATATTGAAAATGAACGAGAATTCAAGAATAAAGGCTACATTTTGAAAAATTGCAGAAAACTTCAATCTGTTTAGAATGATTTCCTGTTTATGAAAAATGGTAGCATTTATATAACTCCACATTTTGCAAATGATTTCAAAATATTTACTTTGTTCTAGTACACACCATATATTTTTAACATTTAAACATATAATGAAAAATATGCTTTTGTTTATACATAGGATAATTATAGCGACTCTCTACTTATAACTTAAAGATATACATTTCTTGTCAAAACCAAATTAAAATGCAAGATTTTGTTTTCTGAAACATTGTTTTTCTAATATTTGCATAAAATTCAATCCAATTTGTTAGAAACACACAAAACAAACTGCCGAAAATTTTTTCCTGTTTTAAGTCACATTAATGCAAGAATGGCGTGCATAAACTCACGTAGCCATTATGTACACGGTAAGATATAAAGCTTCTAAAGCAATGGAACATTTTATTCTCTCCGTCCATTAGCTTATTATTATCTCTTTACTAGAGATATTGTTATCAGCTAAGGGATAACTGATATGTGCCGGAGGAGATGAATTTTTACACAGTTAAGGTGCAGTAAGATATTAACAAACAATTTTAAAAGCCGACGGCGATAAAAATGGATATAACTATGAATGAAATAAACATTTTACAAATATTTCTCACTTTTGTCAGTGTGTATTAATCATTTTACATTGATATAACAATCAAGTAACTCACAAACTTTATTTTAAAAATTACAATTTTGTTCACACACGCTTAATAAATAATTTTCTATGGAAGAGACTAAATAAATTTTATTCCTGAATTTCTTAGTTATTTTGGTGAAAGAGAAGGTTCTAAAAGAATTGTTGCACAAATTAGCTAGAAAAAATTCGTCACACTGAAACTTCATTTGTTTATTTTAAGGAAAATTTTTGTTAAAACTCGTTGGAAACAAAATAGGAGAAATGATATGAGTATTATATTTATAAATGATTTAAATAAATTTTATTTCGAATGGAAGAATTTCATTTAATTGCCTTATTTATATGCTTTTGAGCCGATGTATAAACTTTTCAAATAAAGAAGGAGGTCAAATAAAAGAATGAATATAATAATGGGGAAATAGAATACTTAGAAATTATTTTTTAAAACTTCAAAGATCTTATTAAAAAGAATTCAGTTTATAAGCATATCGAAAATTAAATTGAAGTGCTATCTTCATAGTTCATATTATAATCAAAAGATACTTGATGTGGATCTGATGGTTTGTGTTTTTAATAAATTTTGCCGATTTTGATCGAAACCTTCGAATTTTAAAATATACAAATAAGAATTACTTTTATTTGAATTATTTGAAAAAAAAATAATTAAAAAGCAATAAGAGACATTTTATTTTTATTTTGGAAAAAAGACATGTACAAATATACTAGTATTCTTACATTTTATTTTTGCAAGCTTATTTTTATTTAATCAATTTTTTTTTTAAGATTTTTTCCCCTTTAATTAATATGTTTTTTTTTTATTTTTTAATAGTTGTAAGACTTTTTAGATATTTATTTATATATATTTTTGCTGTTTGCAGCTTGATTGAATTCTATTAATATTTGTACTATGCTTACTTTCTTCTCTTTTCTATCGTTGCTTTTCTAAATTTTGCTTATTTTTGGTTTGTTAACTATATTTTATTATAATGTAATTCACTAAAATATGATGGTTTGATCATTATTAACGTAGTAAACACACAGTATTTCATTTCAAAGTATGGAACAGTATGAATTATATTATTCTAAATCTTTGCGTTTCTTTCATTGGGCTTTCTCTAGTAATTTTTCAGTTACTTAATAGATTTTTATCTTTGTTTTTGAGTGATAATTTTAATTCGTTTAATTGATTATAATAATTTGTATATGAGTTATATATTAATTTTGCTTCAGTTTTTCAATGAACTCTTTAATTATATAGTAGTTTCTTAAATATTAATGTAGTGAATTTATGATTAATTAGTATAAGATATGATTTTTTGCAATTTGTATATATATATATATATATATATATATATATATAGAGAGAGAGAGAGAGAGAGAGAGAGAGAGTAAGTGCCAAAAAAAATGAATTTCCTTCCTTTTACTTATAGGAACAAAAAACAGGTTATTCAAAATATGTTTCTGCAATTCTTCCCTAATTTTTGCATGTTGAATAATTCTACTGGTAATTGTTTTTATTGATTTCCAGAAATGCACCGGCGACCATTGTTATGACTAAAGTGTTTCGCATAAATGTAAAAAAAATGGATAGAGTTTTGAAGAACATTTGCACATTAATGAGCAAATGTAATAAAATAGTTCCCATGCTACAGCTCTACTAATTCATTTATCTAAGTAACAAAGAGATGTTAATTGATAATTAAAACATAAAGGTGCATAAATGATTACTAATTAAAACTGATGCATTTATAGTCAGTATCGAATCACTAAGGGAAATGCATTTTTGTTAACAATATATTGATATTTATAATGAAAATCGAAGATATCTTTTAAATTTTAAAAGAACATACTCTCACATAAGCTTAGTTTCTATTTCTAGAGAGGCTCAGGTTTACTTTTAATTTTTTTGGAAAATATTTCATATATGTTGACTAAAACATTTATCATATTTTTTCGCTAATAAATAAACGAAGACTGTAAGGCTGATCAATGAAACACAAAGAAATTTAAAAAAGGCTTAGAAAGATCAGGTACTCTTTTTCAGTAGAATACAAGATATTTTTAAGAATTTATTGAAGTATTAATATTTTTCGAAGATCATCACATTTTTCATTCTTTTCAACAAGTCTTAATGCTGTAATAATTTTAAGATAGACGTTTGGTAATTAATGTATTGATTTTTAAAATTCTCAACATTTTAGCTTGAAAAAATATTAAGCTTCTCAGAGAAATGCCAATAATTTAACATCGCAATTTACTTAAAAGGTATTATCTTCTTATATCTTGGTATTCATTTGCACCATTTCATTATTTTGTTCTCTATTTTTTGTAGTTGTTATTAATTCCCCTTAGTCAAGTAATAACTTCTGTTAAGTCTATAGCAAATTGTTTCCTAAGATAGGAAACTAATAAGTTTGAGTATTTTTGCAGACAGTTTTATGAAAAGAAAAGAACCGAAACAGTAATAGAGGAATTGTGGAATTTTAGATGATGTATTTTACATACCAGAGTTGGAAAGTTTTAAATTCTTATCACAGGAACAATATTTAGTCGACTGAATTTAGTGAAACATATGTATTTGCATTTTTTTACGAATGCAAAAAAGTATGAAATCTGGCATTACCTCGAAAACTACCAGTTAATACTTAAGGCTCCCGTCTACCCGCCATTTTGATTTCGTCAGCTTAATGTTAATCCTATGGAATTTTGACTTTAATTCTCACATCTTTATTATTTGATCTATTTGAATGCAATAAAGTGCATCTGAAAGAGCAAAAAATAATGAATGCTCTTCTGTGGAATTACTTTTTTCGTCCGATTTTTAAAAGTATTTAAAAATATTTTTAATGACCGGAAAACTCACAAACAAATCATTAAAATAAAGTCGTATATATTTTTAAAATCTGGAGGGGAAAAGTAATTCCATAGAAGCATTTATTATTTTTTGCTCTTTCATATGCCCTTTATTGCATTCAAATAGATCTAATAGTAAAGATGGGAGAATTAAAGTCGAAATTCGATAGGATTAACATTACTTCCACGAAATCAAAAAGGCGAGTAGACGGGAGCCTTAATGACTTAACTGGGATTATGATTGTCTTTCGTAAATATGTGTTATTATTATCAGTTGAAAAGTTCTGACATTTGTCACTTACTTCTTCTACTGATATCTGCCTTCTACTTACTTCTTCTACTTTATAATAAAATAAAAAATAGAGTTCAGCATTTTAGAACGTATAAATATTAAAATAATTTTGAGTTTATTAAGTATTCTAACAATATGAAACAACTGAATTAGTTATTTTGAAATAAATTGCTTTGCTATCATTGAATGATATTTATCTATTTTCATCTTGAAAATTATCAGGATTACTACTCGTGTTTGTTTTGCATTAACTATTTTCATCAATTTCTTGCCATTTATGCAACTGTATTAATGTTTTTCATAATTAAAAAATAATGTATTACCTTGGATTATTTCAGTAGTATTGATATTATAATTTACATGTTATAATTTTATGTGCCCAATGAATTTGCTAAAAAAACATTGAAAAAGTTCATGTTTATCCCTGAAGACTGGATTGAATATATAGATGATTGAGTGTTAAAATAAGATATCCATAACATTTGCATTAGTTTTGTATGGTGAATGCTTATATACATACAGTATAAATATCTTCTTTAAACAAGTTTTGTGAGAATTTTCTCAGTCTCACCGTTTTCATATTACACAAATCAAATCTTATCAAAGTAATTTCCCGTTACTTATAAATAAATATTTTGGATAAGTCATGAAATCTTCCAAAAATACCATAATTGTATTAAAAAATTAGAAATATTATGACATATGGATACCTACTGCAACGGTGTAAAATAAAACAATTTAATAGCTCCCCTCCATATATTTTTCACATGGAGTTTAAATGTTTATTAAATGAAATGTACAATCTGCATCAAACTGAAACAGTGATAATAAAAGAGCTCGTATTCCAAAATGATATGCTATGTGAAAAATAAATACCATCAGTAATGTTATGTACTGTAAAATACTAAAGCTGTTTAAATTTTCATAAGCAAATTATTAAAAATTGGCATCAGGATTCGAATTCAGGATTCGACGAAAACAACTTCGATTGCGAATTCGTGACCATGACCACTAGGTTACTGCGACCATAGTGATATTGTAAAATATATAATTTAATGAATTATTTTTAATGATAATTTTAATATAGCTCGATTTGTATTGATGATTATAAATATTTTAAATAATCCTTTTTCTTATATATATATTCGAAGTTTTATTGCTTGCAAGTAATCCAGAATTACGATCGCTATTGGTTATAGATTTATTTTATCATATTTGACTGTTATACTAGTATGTATTTATTTTAAGTAACTATTGATTATGTAGAGTGATTCTAGAAATCATCTCTAAGCTATTGCCTATGAAAATAAGTTATTAGGAAAAATTTCATTCACGTATACGGTCCAAAATTCGAAAACAAATATAGAACCGAATATTGAAAAAATATAAGGAATTCAGTTCGTTTTTCTTGTGAGCATTTTTTTTTCTCGTTCATTTCTATTGATTCAGATTCGTGAGAAATATTATAAGGTAGGGCATAACAAACTGAATTGTGAATTGAGTTTCATTTGTACAAATAGGCTAAAAAGGAATCCATTTGCAGTTTTCACGCTGTGTTAGAATGCTTATATTTTGGCTCGAACACATTCGATTTCCAATCAGCAAAGATAGATTGTGAAAAAAAAACCTGGTAAAAATCATTGAACGAATCAATTGTATTAATTGACTTTTCTAGCTACTTTGCATTCGCTGATGGTATTTCAAATTTCCAAATTACTTGATTGATACAATTTTTATGGACCAAAAATTTCTCCTTGAAGAGAATCATCCTTGTAACACTTTTATAGCGAGGTTAATAATAAATGGTAAGTCACCGCCTATCTGTACATAATTTAATTTGCATTTAATTCGTTAAAGAAATTTTTCAAAATATAATCTTACTTTTGTTCACCAATTGAAGAAATATTTATTTCATACGGTCAATTATAAGAAATCAAGACCAAATAAATAATGCATTTTGCTGTTTGAGCATTGTGTGTATGCGTGTGTGCGCGCGCTATAGATCATATTTATTGTTACATTCATAAATGCTGAAATACAACTAAACTCGTCTCTATTATGTTGAACAAGATAAAAGCGGAATTTTGTTGATCGTTGAAAATCCTTTTTCCGGTTGCAGACAAAAAGGAACAGAGCACAAGTGGATAGCGCTTTGAAAAGAAAAGATATGAAAGAAATTGGTGTGTTTTTTAAAATGCCTTTTTCAACATTATTCAAGAAAGAAAAATTTTAGCTTTCAATGTCTCTAGTATCGTTTTCCACAGAAACTGAAAGTACAGCTATTTTACAACGTCCAAAAATATATATAGAAAGCTCCACGAAAAGGAACTCTTAAAAATTATATGATTCAATTTATGTTTTCTTCCGAGTTTTTTCCCCTCTAGGATGAATAGGTATACGGTTTTAGACCCCTGTCTACAATTCTCACAAATGCACACAGTATATTATATACTATATGTTATATATATATAACGTATAGTAGCTACAGTGAATCACATTGTTAGGAGTTTTATTCAGTGGTGTTAAGCGTTTTGAAATTAGTTTTTAAAATACATTTAGAATGGTTATTTAGTTACATTTTTTTGTAATATATATTCTTTTCCTATTTATTATTATTTTTTTATTATTTGAGATTGATATTCTAGAATTTTCATATCCAAAAGCACATATTAAAAATACTTCATTCTTTTATTTTTCATATATATTTAGATTATATTAGTGTTTGTAATAGTTTTTCACTCTTTAGGAAAGTTTTTAAGTGTTTTGTTTCAGTTGTTACGTCAATGCATTCATTTGAATTTCTTAAAAAATACAATGCTGTCTCTTTGTTTTGTACTTGGCTTTCGTACTCATAAAATGTTGCATTTTATATGCTCTTAAATCGAATTTTGAAAAGAATAATAGTGAACTATAAAGTTTTTTAAAATTATATTGCCATGAAATTTAAGCTGAGTTTCCAGATACTTTTTTTTTATGTAAATGAACTTAATTATTGAAATTGTGACTGGTAGTTTGGTTCGTTTTATAGCTTATCATTCGTCAGTGGTGCATTATGATGGCATGCGTATCATTGTCATAAATTTACCATTTTTTGAAGCTTGTGTTTTGCAATGTTTGTGAGGGCATGAGTAACTTGTGTATTCATTGTTAGTTTGATTTGAATATCATTGCTAACTATATAACTTTGAGATGTCTGTTTAAAATATGAATGATTTCATGAGTGGCAGTTCTGATTGCAGGCTTAAGGAGTTAGAAAATAGAAACATTATAAATATTTTTATGAGCAATTTGAATGACGTTCCTTTGAATGTGTTAGCTTTTCTTTCCATTATGATGGACATTTCTATCATAACATTTAGTGAACAAAAAATTGTACTCAAAACAGGTGTATTGTAAATTGGTTGTTGCTGTCAACTTTTTTCTCGACTATTGTGTAATAAGGAACTTACCTGTTAAAAAAGTCAAATTTTACAATTATTATAGTGGGTTTGAACTTGTCATTCCACTGTTTGTTGTGTTTAGAAAAAAAATTGTGATTTCTTGAATATTTTTTATAACTAATCTGAGATTTTATTTGCTAATAAAAGCGATAATAAGGGGCTAATGATACAAAGATTTATTATTTATTATTATTTATTTTGTACTGTGCATAATATGTAAATTTGCATGATGATGTATATTTTTATCATACTGTTTTTTAATTATTTTATTTTATATATTCATACTAGGATTTTTTAAAACATTTTTCCTTTAATCTAAAGCATGAATTATATCACCCTGATTCATTTCATAAAAAAAATCACGGAAAGAAGGGTTAATTGAAAATAATTTTAATTTTCTAAAATCTTTACTAAAAGTGATATAACTCAAAATTTTTAGAATAGGATGTTTATTAAAATGTTTGTGCTTTCTCTAAAAGTAAATGTTTGAATACATATAATAATGTTGGTATAAAATAAACAATATAATAAAATCTCGTTCCTAATTAAAAAACTTTTTAATTTGAGATTTAGATTTTTAGGTGATCTCAGTTGTTAAACATGTACCATGATAAGTTATGGATAAATGGATGATTTTTCTTGGGGATATTTTTTGCAATATACTTAATCGTATATATCTAAAGAATTGTAAAAAAAAGTCAATTTAAATATATGGGACAGGCATCTGACATTCATAATAATAATATAAATCTGCATATATCTAATGATAAAAATTATAATGGAATAAAAAAATCCGCATAAAATTGAAACATATTATTTTAAATTACATGGTTTTAAAATGAGTAAATTGAGCTATTTATTATTAATATATTCTTAATACACAGAGAAGACTTTCGTGGAAGGATTTTTATATAAAATTGAACAATGCTATTTATCCTTACTGTTCTTAATGTTATTTAATTTGGTAGAAATATTATGCAGATTATTAGAAATAATACTGTTACTTTCATTATTAATAATAATGAAGGTAACACAATGAATAGGAAATTTCATGTAATGAGAAAAAAATAGAGATAAAGAAATAATTGAGGTAATGGTTGTTTAAATAAGTTGCTATTTTTTTAAAAAAATATTTTAATAGTTTACAAAAAGTTTTCTTAAGTTTCGATTTTTAAAAAGAAAATTGGTGTTCTAGAGGATATTTTTGGCAGTCATAATATTCCAGATAATTATACTATCTATATTATTTGAGATATTAATAAATATATAGCTATAAATTAAATCTCCAAGTATAAAATCAAGATGTTCGTCACCAATAGCCCTCACGTTGCTTCTGAATCGATGTTAATAAAACAATCAATTCCTTTCTCAAGAAACATTTTTAACATAGAAATAAGATTACAGATATAAAAATAGAATTTCTTTACAGACTCTTTGTAAATTATTTTTTTTATATTACTGTACCTATGTTCTATCAATGGTTTTTTTTTTTCATTCTGCATTTTTGCAGCTAAGCTTTTAACTCCGAATTTTGAGACAACCTTTAGTTTTTAGCTTTTGCTATCTGAATTTTTGTCTTCGGTATGTTTCTGTTTTTATATTAGTTTCAGCTAGATTTTGTAATTTTGTATATATATATATTATTTTTTGTATATATATATATATATATATATATTTATATATATATTATTTTTTGTATATATATATATATATTATTTTTGTATATATATATATATATTTATATATAATTTTTTGTATATATATATATTTATATATATATAATTTTTTGTATATATATACATAATTTCATTTTCTTTTTCTTATAACACTTAAACAATTTATTTTCTGTGTTAAAATTTTATTTTTACTCAAGTTATTCAATTTTAAAATAAAGTTTGATAACAATCTAAGAATAAGAAGCCAATAGTTCTTATCGTTCAAACATATTTGATATTGTACATAAAACATAACCGAACATATTATTTATAATTTCTCTGGATTATTATATAATGCTTCATCGTTTCAAAATTAAACAATACTTGAAGAAATATTGTTAACGTGAATAAAAAAAAGTCACACACACACACATGTATGTTTATATATATAAAGATCTTTAAAATATTCATGTATGGTTTTGATTCATTTTAAATTTAATTAAACAGGAATTAAAAAAATAATTGCATATTTAAAAGTTACACTTTAATTTTTTACTCATTTCTCATTTCAGATACAAATATTTAATAATGAATTCTGAGGCATATATGACATATATATGACGCAAATTTGTCTTTATTAGATGTCTCAATGAAATCATTTTCTTCATGCATGTAACTATTTCATTATGAAAGATAATTATTTTATGCTAATTATTGATACATATGTACCTTTAAATAAAGATGGATTTCTAACAAAAATATTAATCTATCAACTTAACTGTCTCTCTATTTCTTATGTTCAAGAAATTGCGTTCAAGAATTTTCTTCAGTTCTAAGATTTTTAGTTAAAATTTTTGCAAGTTTTTTCTTTCTTTTTTTGGTTTTAGTGTTTTGAAAATGCGTCTTTTTCATTTGTTTGAAGTAAAATCTGCATTTTTGAATGAAATAATATCAAAAACAGGATATTAGATAGTAAAACATAAAATGGGTTGTTATAAGGATACAATGGAAGCAATTATTTTATTTCTAACAGAAAACGATAATTTCTACTAACTATTATCACGTCTAATTTAGCGATCGAAGCGTACTAAAATATTTCAAACGTTCAGCTGTACTTTAACTTTTTTTCATTACAAATAAATACTTATAAAAATTCTTTATTTATAAAATGTTAAATACATTTCTTCATAAATCAGTTACTATCAAATTATCCTGATATTTTGATTTGGTTTAACTTTGAATTATATTTTGCAACTTCGTTTTATATGTGAAGTAAAAATACAAAATATTTGGAGCTGATACAAATATTCAAATATTATTTCCATACTCTTTTTCTAAAGGACTGTAAACTGCATTAAAATTAAATTTTTATAGAAATTTGAGTATATGTGTTATAAATATTTCTATTTTCTTATATTGGATACATTCAAAATTCATATTACACGCTGAATAATTTGCTCTTGTGAGAAAAGATCTTTAGAACTATTAATGAAAAAAATATTTTATGATATGAGATTTGAATGGCATCAGTCAGATATTCATAAAGTATATTATATTTAACCTCCACATGAAAGTAATAATAGTGTTATTGATATACGTTTCCTAGCAAATTGATGAAACCTTTGTACAGTTATCCTGCCATTAATGTTTGAATTTTACTCAGAATAGCGTCTTTATAATTTTGCAGAATTACTTTTATCATTTCCTTTAAAATTTTCTGTGATAATCTCAGCCTTATAAAATTCCAATATTTTCAATTTTACTGTATGTACTGTTATGAAAAATTCTATAATTAATAAGTTTGCTCTTAAAAGCTTTTTTAATTTTTACCTACAAAGGATCCAAAATGTTCATTTGTTTTAAGATAAATCACGCTGTCGTCTTATCGGGATTTATCTTTTTTTTTTTGCATATTTTTGCAAAATTTGAGTTTTTATAAATTCAAAATGTTGAAACTGTGAACTGCCTGTAAATTACTACAAAACGTTTGATAAAGGAATTAAATTTAAGAAGGAGGAATGTATTAAATATTACACCTCTATTTACAATTGAGAGGTATTCACTCTCAAATGTAAATAGCAGTGAATATAGAATATATTGAATATAGAATCATATTGAACAGTGTTGAACACAATCTGGGAAAGAGCATTTTTTCTCATTCATATGTCTCTTGTCGCACAAATCAGTGAGTGGCTATCATCTCGCCTTCTTTCTTACTTACCGTTCGCTCCTGCCTCTCTCTGAGAAGGGAATTTTCAGCATATCCACCCCACATTGTTTGGGAGGTTTTTCTTGCTCCGTTCTGTAAAGATTGTATTGAACATTTGCACACTTAGGTACCGTTGTGGTTGAATGTTCTCTTCGGATAGGGAAAAAGGGCTAATGTCTGTAGCAACCCTGAAATTGTTTCTTCATAAACATCAAAATTTTCTCCTAATTTCTCATTCACTTATGTTTTTGAAATAAATATTGTTGAAAGGTTTTCTGCATAAATTATTTAAAGTTTTGGATTATTCTTGGTCTTTCTAATTTTTTCAGAGTGTTATAAAGTTATTCAAAATTTTATTTAATTGTTTTAAGACAAGTTCATTTTAAGTCTCTTTGATTTATTAAAATTATATGAATCGCTAAATGAAAATAAAAGAAGAGAGCTATCTTTTATGTCTTTTGAGATTTTATTAAATAACAAAAAAATTATTTGAATTATATATACATCATAAAATTTCTTTTATTACTCAATCGGATTTTTTTAAAACACCATATTTAATTTTAGCTTTATATATCATCCATTTCTTAACTTGTATTTTGTTAGATTTATGAGTAAAATCTTGTTTTGAGACTTTTTTATGCGTATTCGGTTTCATTAGTTTCAGACATTATTATGTTGTCTTTTAAAAAAGTTAATGGGTAGTAATTTTGTGTTACAATAAGATTTATATTAATTAAGATATATTAAGATTTCAAGAGATAGAATTTTCGTATTCTTTTGTATCTGTTAAAATCGCTTATAGAGTTGTAATTCCATGTAGGCTTTTATACAACATTTTTCTAAAACAAGAAGACAATGGTTTGGATTCCTACTTTCCAAACAATTTCTCCGGGATTGAAAATTTCCAAAAAAAAAAAAAAAAAAAAAAAAAAATCTTACGTTAAAAGCGATAAATATATATTTCCAGTACCTTTCTTTTTATATTTTTGATTCAATTGCTTCTAATCAATTTTAATCCAAAAATGCTTCACATTTCAATGTAATTTTCTCATCACTGGCTGCGGTAGCGTTGTGAATAGCCTGTCTGACAATACTGACTACCCGGGTTTGAATCGAGACGGTTTTCGCTTGTTAAGATGGTCATGGGTTAACTCAACCCTTCGTACCTCCGTGGTCAATAAACGAGTTCCATGTTCTCATGGATAGCTAACTGAGGAAGAAGGGGGACTACTGTTAAGCTAGCTACTTGGCTTATGTTCTAGCTACTAATTAGCGCCCCAGGCCCAAAAGCTACAGAAACTGATTTGGACACCACCTGATAGGACTTATTAGCCCCAAATAAAATTTAACTTTAACCAACTTTAACGTTTATAGAGATTCATTCTTTACGTTTGCACATAATAGAGAATCGTTATTTTATTCTTAAATATGGTTATTTTATTACACAAATTCTTTTTAATACGTAGAAATTATTCGAAAAAACTTTATTGTTCCTACTGTTGTATTAAAAATATAACAATATTGATAACTGTTCGTGTTTAATAGTGAAGAATCATTTTTAACAATGGTGTGGGCAAAGATATTTCTTCTATTTTTCAAAACAAGATTATTAATACTTCACTCACAAAATATAGAGTTTTCCTCACCTATAAAAGAAAGTTTGTTCCTCCATATTAAAATTTTTAGAATTCTTGTCCAACATGTCTATATTATCATATTTATGCACATCTGAAAAATAATGAAGATTCATAAAATTTAATTCTTTCATTAATATCATGAACTAGTGTCATTTGAACATATTATTATATAGTTGCACATATTTAACTTAATTACTTGAATTTGTGTATACCTTTGGAGTAAGCGTCATATCTGTACTTTTATTATAACAGTTTTGCCAAAAAATATTTCGACATTCAACGGCTGTTCTAAGTTTTCTTTTTTTCATATTTATAGTTATATCAAAATACTTGAAATAATAGATTTTTTGTATCTGTTTTTCAATAGGTGCCATATTAAAAAGGAAAACAGAATATATATGGTAATTTTAATTAAAAACTAGTTACACGACATTTTTTTAAAAGTTTAACAAGATAATTTTAAAGTATTAACACATTTATCATTTATTTCAGGATATTTTTTCCTTTTTAATTATATCCAACTTTCCTATAAACACCCATCACTCAATGTTTTGAAAGAATTCTTATTTTACGACTTTTTGAGAGCATGCCAAGGAAATTAATTCAATTCAAGATGATTCTGCATTTTTCATTTGTAAAGCCCATCACATTTACATTCGAAATGCATAAAATACTTGCACAAAAATTTCTATCTCAAAAAACATTGCATATATTATTGTTGAGAATCTGAGAATCTAGATGCTAGTGTCTTATTATTTTCATCTCTGCATTGGTGAACTTTGATATCATAGTCATTGGGTAAATTTTACATGAATTTAGACGAAAATAATGTATGATATCATTACATTACAAATTTTAATGTTATGTGTATATATTTTTTAGAAGGGAGAGAATCAATTGTGTTAAGACACTCGTTGAATTAATGACGTGAACAAGAAAACCTGCCATGAAAACAAAGAATGAATAAACTGAATAAGAAATAAAAAATAAATAACAATATTGAAATAAAACAAACTAATGTAATTATAATATTCATTTATCTTTGCATTTAAATCTAGTTTTAGAGATTTATTTAAGCAACGATACTTTTTTTTCTAATGTAAAATAGTTTTTTTTTGTTTGAAGAATTTCCGACGCTGCTAATGTAATTTCAACTTCTACATTACCTCCCATAACTACAATTTTTTACGTTTGTTTTTTTAATATTTACTTAAACTTTTTATGGAAATACATTTGCCAACATGTACTCACATATAACTTCATTCCGTCAGAGAATGAAAACTGTGAATGTAATTTTATTTCATATTTTCTTTTTTATCTAACTTGATTTTCTTCTAAATTTTATAAACTTTGATTCACAAAGTAACTTAAAAATAAATCTGGTTTGGGAATTTAAGAAATGGTTTGAAATGAGCACAAGATTCATACTAACATTTGTAAATAATATTAACCAGATTCATAATAACAATTAAAATCTCCGAAAAGTCTCCAAATATATATATATATATATATATATATATATATATATCAACCTTTTAGAAAGTGTTTTACGATATTGCACTCGAATATCAAGTAAAAGAAGCAAATTGTAAAATTTAAAACTTCAGATATTTAGAGAGTAAATTATAAGAGCAAAATAAAAATAAATTAATGTATATTATGACTATCGTACAGTTTCCTAATCGTTAGTATTGATACAAACCCAATAATAATGGTAGTAAAATAGTTATATTATTGTAAGAAATACATGATTGTTAATCACTTGCTTTTATTTTTGTTTTACTAAATTAGAGAGAAAGATGTTGAAGGAAAAATATCACATTTTTTCAATATTTGTGATTACTCTTATCTTGTATTTTTACGATGCTTACGTTTAATTACTTATGTAAATCCATATCAAAACTCTCAAAACTGACAAATATTATTTGAACTTGAACTGTAGCTCACTTAAAGTTTAGTAAGAATAACTGGAAATTCTTAGGTTATTACTTTCAACATGTATTCTTTTGGATGACTTTTTAAAAATATATATTAAGATAACAATATTCATTCTATTTTTTTCTTTCTGATGTCTCTCATGCACATTATAATAATTTTGAGTTTCGAAAATTTTCATACAGGTTAAATTTTCTTATAAATTCAGTGTTGCAACAGATTTTTTTTTAAAAAAAACCCTTTTCTATCTGAAATATAGAACATAAATATTCTCGAAATTTAAACATTTATTACAATTCTCCCCTTTCTCATCTCATTATTTAAATTTTGAAAGCACAGTAGTTATCATAGAATTATTTTTCATTTCAGCCTTTTGACTCCTTGTCTTATCTTCTACAAATTATCATTAAATTAAGTAAAAGAGACAAATACTTTAAATGCTTCCGAAATATTATGACTGGTGTTGGAAAGAAATTAGATTAGTACGAAAATTATATTTTAAAACATGCATGAAAAAAGATTATTTAGTATTCCTTTTTTTCTGTAAATGCATCAAATTTGACAGTGTCTACAGTGAATTAGCCTGGAATTTAACGATGGTAATGTGCATGTGTGAGAGCTATCAAATCTACTAAGTATAATGATTAAAATTAATGTAGTATTATAGAATGCTCCCTTCATGAACATTGTTTGTTCTTGAAAGTTATTGCTATCTTAGTTATTTTAGCTTTGGTTGTACTGTGTGTGTATTATTTACTTTTAATGTTTCGGAGTTCTTTTCAATTAGTATTTTTAATTTTATAACTATTTTTTTAATAATAAATTCTGTTGATGAATTTAGTTTGTCCGCTAATTATAGAATATTCATGCTAAACAGTCTAAACTCTGTTACAACATTAAATACATTATTTTCTAATTTTCTATTTTTTGCTTTTTAAATTTTTCAATTTATACATCTTTTTGATATTTAGGATTTTCGTTCATTTTTTAATTTACCTTCTATTAATTTTATAATGTTACTCTTTTAACCAAATACTTTTATTACACTTTATTTTACTTTCACTCAGCAATTTTTATCTTTCTTTTTATTTCTAGTTTGGTTCAGGTCTTTATTGTTAATGTTCAGTTGTGATTTTAGGATTTTATAATCTTAGTTTTGAATTAACTTCCTTGTTTATTTGTGAACTTTTAATACATACTACCAAAATTCTATGAAATATTTCGAATAATACTTACTTTCCATATTTCAATTCTATTATAATTTGAATTAGAGTTAAATGTTCGCGTCCACAACTTTACAAAGTAAAAGTTTTCTGAAGTAATTTATTAGATTAAATATGATTTTGATTAGAAAGCTACAACATTCTTAAAAAGTTTAAAACGAAAAAATTACAGTTAAGTACAAATGAGTCCATAAATTGTATTGAATTTAATTTTAAACATTATAATTTGTAAAGTGTGAATATTTAAACTCTTTACAAAAGTTATTTTTTGATAAATGTTGCATAACTTTATTATTGGTTTCATGTTGAGACGTTATCCTTGTAGACTAAGCATTATTAATGTGTTAAAATATTTAGAAGTATGAAATTAAATCAATCTGTTTTATATTTGAAACAAAGTACTGTCTGGGCATTTGTTTGCATCTGAACTAAAAACAGTCTTTCCAATTTCCAGACCTTCAATTTTCAGTCCTTTCACATTGATTTTTAAAAAAATAAACGCTCGACACTATAGAAACAGAATGTCCATAAATAATTGATTTTATGTCAAAGTATCGTACGTTTTACCCTTATTTAAAAATAAACTAAAATGAGCCATTATTTTTAGCGATTTTGAAATGTTATTGTTTGTTTTATACAAATTTGCAAAAATGCATAAACAGATTGTTAGAGCTAGATAACGATCCACAAACGGATTCGAATAATTTAGATCATATTGATTTGGAAAATATCAGTGGGTTAATTTTGGTTATTTCGCACTGAGGTTAAGTCATTTTTAATTGGATCAGATTCTTCAAAGGATTATAATTTAGAATAAAAATAATTTTATTCACTCGTAGTGATACAGTTATAAAGGTCCTCTTTTTGTAATGATAATTCAGATTAGAATTCCTCAATGATCTTTACTTCAAAGAAAAAGTCAATTTTGTGATTTATCTATAATGTGATAGAATGTCCCAAAATATCTTTCCGTAATGCTAATTTTGGATATCACTTCAAGGTAAGTCGTAAGGTTTAAGAATATTTCTATGTGATAAAGTTTTAAAAAAATTATATATAATACCTAAATTGCGCTAGAAATATTTTAAACAATCAAAAACGTTTCTTTCTATAAATAATTTAATATTATAATTATTTTCTGACATCATATTTTAGGGGACATTTCGATTTTCATTCATGATCAAAATATACATTAATTTAAGATTTATGTCAAGAGATACAGTGAGGTTAAAATGGACGAAATATTTCACTGAAAACTTTTACTATATTTAAAGAAACATAAAAAAGATTTTTAAGAAACTTTGTGTGTCTACAATACAGTATTTATTTAATATATTATTATTTTTGGGATATAACACAACAGTATTTAGAACCAAACTTAAATTCAAGTTGATATTCAAAGTTTAAAAAAACATAGTATAAATTAGATGACTTTTATGTACAGTAAATGCTACTAATAGTTTTATGCATAGTTATTTGTGATTTTAAACCAGCTTTATTCTTTTACAGATAATTTAGTTGAAAATATGTATAAAAACTCTTTTAGGATAAGTGTAAAATATCACAAAACAAAAGGTATCGTAAAAAGTATTTAACATATTAAATTATAATAGCACATATATTGCTTAAGAATATTCTAAATAAAGGACGCGTGCCGCATTTTCTTTCACTATCAAATCTTCTTTATTTAATGCAGCTTTCATCTTAGGAAACAGATAGAAGTCGCATGGCTTAATATCCCTCAAATAAGGCGAAAGATCTAACACTGGAATGTGTACTTGATAAGAAACCCCTTGACAAACAATGAGAGCTGACTTGTCCTTCCACAATTCGTGTTGTTTTTTCTTTTCTCTTTTACGGAGCTCAGAAAGAGTGTGAAGGTAGTAATGTTGATTATTAGACTAACCTCCAGGAAGCCAGTGAAGGTACACACAATCGCATGAATATCGAAAAAAAAATCATCCTTTCCTTTTAATTTTGATTTTTTCATTTCGAGTTATTTTTTGGCTTTCGGTGAAGAGGGTCTCTTCCAGTGCATGAATTGGCATTTCGTTTCAGGATCATTAGTAAACAAACCACAATTTCTTACAAGTTATTATCCTTTCAAATAAATTTTGCTAATTTTCAATGGAATTCAAAGTGACAGTATAAAAAGTTTTATGAGCTTCTTGTTGTTCAAATTTGGGAATTTTAGCACGATTTCGGCACACATTTAACATGTTAAAATTGTTATGTACAATTTGTTGTACGGATTCTTTGTCAATTCCACCAGTCTCAGTAATTGCTCAAATATTTAAACGAGGATCAGATAGAACCAGATTACTGATTTGTTCGATATTGTCATCCGATTCTGATGTGGAAAGGCAACTCGGGAGCGAATAATCTCCAACGTCTTCTCGGCTACCTTGAAAACACTTAAGCAACCCAAAAACATATTCATGCGATAAGCATTCATTGCTGCACACTTCTTTTAATAAATTATAAATTTCCGTAGTATTTTTTTCCAATTTTCGTTTGAAATTTCACAACAATTAGTTGCTGAATTGTTACATTTATCATTTCTCTTGGAGAAACAAAAAAAAAAAAAAAAAAAAAACTATGCGAATGAAGGCTACGGTTATACGGAATTTTTACAGAAGTGAGAAGCACTGCATTCAAAACATAAGGTTTCACGATAAACAACTATCACACCTATTCGTCTCTTGCGTTTGGCACATGCGTACTTCTGTAGCAGCATCAGTCTCGTTATTTATTTTATTTATTGTCTTATCCTCGTATGGTTGAAATTATTAATTTGTTGAGGAATCGTAAAACGAGCTAGTGTCAAGGCAGCGTAAATCAATGTTTTTGATCTCCTTACTCACGGAGTTAAAAACAGGTTGCAAATAAAATCGTTATTTCAACAACGAGAGATAGACTGTGAATTAAATAGCAAAATTTAATTAGAATGACTGTAAAAATTAAAAATTTTTTTAAAAAAAATTAAAGAGCCTAGTTAATACATTTAGAAAAATACTTAGGTTATTTCAAACTTTTGTACCTTAATACTCTTACTATAATCTATAAAGTTTAACTTATTGAGCTATTTGTAAGAAGTGAGTATAATTTATGTTTTTAAATTGGCATATCGATTCTTGAATTTTTCTTTTAAAATGTATTAGATATTTCTACGTTTAATGAAACTAACTTTGTTACTTTGATATTTTTAATTTTATAATGATTAATAATTAGGAAATACTATGGACTATTTTTAATTGTAGTTTTGAGGAAGAGCTGAGTTTAAATTGATTGAATATCAATAACAATATTTTCAATTTCTTTTTAAAGAATCCTTACTTCTTAGTAATAAATTAGTAGAAAAATGTAAATGTTATAATCATAACACAAAAGTATTTTTAATCTAGATTTTTATGTATTTTTAATGGAAAAGTTGTGTAAACGTTTCCAGAAATTTCATTCCCTTAAATTTTTACGCTATGAATTGTGTGAAGATATTTTTAGTTGTTTTAAAAATATTTATTGCGTGAAAATACTACATTTATCTTATCTTTTACGGAAAAATTCTCACAAATGCTTAATCTTCGCATATTTTTAAAAATTTTAAGTTGATTTTTATCTTTTATTCGTTATCATGCTATAAATTACTCTGCATTTAAATTAAAGCGTTTGTCCCTGCATTCAAAGAAGTATCTCTATAGTTAATGAAATATAGAGATTATTTATATTTTTATTAACTATTCCTTTTAGTTTGTATTTGAAAAAAAAATTAGACCATGAAAAGGGTGATATAAAATGTAGTATTTGAAATATCGACTACGACAAAATTCAGTAACAATTCTAAAATTATCAATTCGAAAATAGCTTAAGCTTCCTCAGAGATCATTACATTTCGCAATGATCAATGGGCTTTCCGCGTCAGTATTATTTGTTATTTATGAACTTGTGATAGTAAATATAAAACTTCTTTCAACAAATTACAAAATAAGTAGTAATAATATAATTAAGTTTTTCCTAATAATTGTTTCAGTTTTTCTTCTATTTTTCACAATCCTTGTATGTAAAATTAAAATGATATCAATCCTGAGTTGCTCAGTCAACTCGATTAAAAATTATTTGTACTATGAAGGAGATTATTTAAAAATATAAGATACACCGTTTAATTTAGTAAATAATTATTGAATTCATGAAGTAATGTTTGTTATAAAACAGTCTGTTTATTAATCATTTTTTGTGCATTGGATATCGAATTCTACCAAAGAAAATACCGAAACTTTTTACGCACTTACTCTAAATAATTATCTATTTTTGTTTAATTGAGTAATAAAAAAATACTATCGTTCTAAAAATAATGATATGTCATAATTACTTTCTAAATAAATTATTCCATCGATATTTTCTCATATAAATATAAATTTGTTTGAGGAAAATATTTAGTTCAGATACATGAGAAATGATCTACTTTATTGTAATATCTATTCTCTAATGTAAAGATTTGTAAAAAAATGTAAGTTTTAAAATGTAATGAAATCTTATAATGAAAACAACAATTTTAAGTCGGAGGAAATAAGAAAGGACAAAGATTTTTATACAAATTGAATAAGATGGAAGAATTAAAAAAAATATTAAATGAAGATTTAATCAAATTCTCCTTTTAGTTTTTAATGTTAATATTGCTTAGTTCTTAATTTTGACTCTCTACCTGAAAAAAATAAGAAGTAAGCTATTTTTTTAAAATTGTTTCCTTAATCTGAATAGGATATTCTTTTAATATGAGGGCTTAGTTTGGCATCTGAGTGGTCATGGCTCCGAATTCGTGGCCCAAGTTTTTTCTGTCAAGTCGGGGGCTCAAGCCATGATGCCACTACAGACCTTGCCGAGTAGCATGACTGATTTATACGTGTTAAATCTGTTAGGGCACTAATTCCTTTTATTGCGGTACAGCGTGAAAGCTCAGAAAGAGATGTTCCAGGTCAGGTGTAATTCTCGTCATTTTACAGGGGGGAAAATTACTTGGTCCATCCCCTATAGCTTTCGCGAGGCTTTTAAGTGTGGCGTTAATAAACATTTGTTCTTTTAAAGTTCACATAATGTTGAATCTTTCACTTTTTATTTTAAAAAAATAAGAATGTATTTGCATTTTATAATTTCGGGGTATCTGGATTTTGGAGAGTAATTTACTTAATGAAAAATCTGTAAGTTACTTATTTGTAAGAATATAATCAAAAACTGAGATAATGTAATTGCAATAATGATTGTATGAGATACAATGATGGGCGTTCTAAATATAATTTGTCGATTTTCAAGTCATCTTTACTGACATCCAGTGTTTCAAAGACTTCACGTCCATTTTTTGACCGTATCCGTAGAAACTAAGCCATTCCGAGTAGTGGACTGTTTTACAATTGCAATAGCTAAAGATTAAAAGTATTGAAAATTTGTTGAATATTTTAAAAATTAGGCAATATGTATACATTGGTGATGAAAAATTAATAGAAAGATCATAATTCATTGAATTCATAAATCAGAGAATATTATTTACCATGAAAAATGTGTTGCAATTGTCTTATGTTTGTTTCATCAGTTTGATCAGTAACCTATTTTTTAAGCTTCATGCATCTTGTAGTTGAAATTATTAAAATTATTAAAAATTGTTTAAAAAGCAAGCGTAGAGGTCTTACATAAGTAATTAAAAATTAAAATGGAAATATTGAGATTGAAATTAATATAACAGATTTTTGTGAAAATGACAAAAAATACAACTTGAAATTTTCGTTCATGAGTATTTAGAGAAACATTGCGAATTTAAAATTAGGTAAATAGAGATATATAAATTATATGTCTTTCGTGTTTGCTTATGGATCTTTTAGAAATTTTTAAATACATTTACACAATATGTTTGCTTCATATGTTATGTGTGTAGCAATTCATTTATATTTTTTTAAAACAGAATTAATACTTTTAGTATGTTTGTTAGTCTTACAAATGTTTTGAGCTCTTTTAAGAGTTGATGTTATTTAAACAATTACTAATATTTTTAACACTTTTGCTATATTCATATACGTTTAAACTTCTTTTTTGAAATTTCTTATTACTTATATTGAACATTTGTTATAATAATCAACTTTTTCTATTTATGTTTTTTTGTCTCCCAAATCTTTTCATTCTAATAACAGATTAATAAATCGTACTATGTTAATGTTTCTGCAACATTTTATTCAATAACAGAAAAAATTGATAATTTGATACTCTTGTAATTTCCGTAAATTAATTTTATATTTTTATTGCTTCATTTTTTATTCCTTATAAAATTCCGTAGGTAAAATTTTATTTATTTTATTTCTGAATATTTATTACTTTACTAAAATTTTAACTATTATTTTTCCTTCTTCAATTTTATTTTTATTATTTTTTTAATAGATTAATAACTATTTATAATGGTATTTTTAATTTTAATTTTCATTTGTTTACATTTACAATAAAAAATTGGTTTATTTTTCGTTTTGTTTATTTTCAGTTCTTTGACTTTTAAATTTAAGTTTGAAATTCCTTGCGTAATGTTCTCTCCACTTAACGCTGTTTCGGTATTACTTTGCAGTAGGGGATTCAACGAAATCACACTCGAAATCATGATTTGGCAACGGGTTTGATATTACTATATGATACAAACGCATGTTTGTTACTGCCCAATCGATTCATGATTGGTCATCAGCGTTATTATGCGTATAAATATAATATTTTATTTCATCGTTCAATGTTCAGTAATTTTTCAATTTACGATCCATAATTATAAAGAGAAAGCTCAGCGACAAGAAAAAGTATTTCCCTGAAATGCAGATTCTCAGATAATAGGTACAGGGGAAGGGCAGTCTGATTTTGGCACTGCATTAAATTGTTTGCTTCAACAATACGCTCAATTTTAAAAATTCTAGAGCAAATCGTATCAGCAACTACAACCACAATGACTTTTGTAACGAAAGCTACCCGCTCCAGAAGAAATGTGAATTAGGAAATAGGAAAACGATATTACATCTGAATTGACGATAAAGTTCAATGCAATATGCCATTAAGTTAACCAATTATAATGGAAAAAGACAGAATAATTTTAACTGTATTCAGAATGAAAAAGGCGATATCAGTGAAAAATTTGCAGCTAGTCTAGAGTGGGTTCAATCCAAAAACAAATTTTTTTTTTCATAACATACAGTTTACTAGATGAGAGACAAGTGGAGATAAAAATGCAGTTACTGCATTTCCAACAAAATTATGACAATCAATGAATGAAGGAATTATCTTCTTGAATTATTTTTCAATGTTGATGAAATTGCCTTTTTTGGAAGAAAATAGAAAAACATACATTTTTATTCAATGTAGAAACGTGATAACATGATGTAACACTGCAAAAGATTGTTTAACACTTTTGCTATGTGATACTAGATAATAAAACAGGCTTGGATGATATAAATTCGCAGGATATTGAAGAATTATTACACAAGTGATGCGGAGTTTCCATCTGTTAGGTTAAGTATTATTTTTAAAACTCTGAATTTCAAATTAACTGCATTTAGTTATTGTAAAAATGCCAAAGATTTGTATAGTTGAGAGAGAGGAAGCTCCAATAATTATGAGACTAAAATCAATTGACAAATCAATTTACTCAAATAAAAAGACCAACATTTGGTGCTACTTAATATTTGTTTATTTAAGTAAGTTGTTGTTATATATTTAACATTTAACAAGAAATCACATATATTTTAGAGGAGAGAGATATTGGAGTGGTGTTTCTACGAACAGTGGTTGATTTTCCTTTTTAGTGGTGGGTTTTAAGTTTCGATAGTGTTTGTGTGCCTATTTCTGTGTTGTATATATGTGAGCGTTCCACGTGTGTGTCCTGATGTGTAAGTGTTTGTGAGAAGTATGAGCCAATCTCGGAGAGAATCCTCAATTATATGAGTCGTAGGGAGGGTTGAAGGGTCAACTGAAAGATAAATCAAGCTCGCTTTCCTCCCGTATAAACCGGTAACATTATTGGGGATTTCGTGTTCAATGATGTTCAATCCTTCCTTATTGAATTCAAAGAGGCTAACAGGGGCCGTCTAAAATTAACAACCATTGCTTGAGGATCCTTAGACACCCAATACCACAAGTTGCAACTGGCGAAAGTCTTCCTAATGACGATCTTAAATAATTTGCAAAACAACAAGGGCTCAAATATGATGAAATGAGCACTTCTGAAGATTAAGAGCAGAAGGATTAACTAAAAAAGACCATTTTAACAGAAATTGTGGATCAATTGAACAAAATGACTAAATTTCAATAGGAGTTTAAAGGCAAGACAAAGTTTCATTGATCGGATGCCTTGCTATTGACATTGCTGTGCTGTATGAAACAGAAAAAGAAAAATGCGGTAGATGGTATTTTCACAAAAAAAAAAAAAATGTCAAATGAGGAAGAACCCTTTTCATCACAAACATACTCGACTTCGGCTTACAAAATTTTCGACATATTACTCCCCCCTACTATTTTTGAGAATGTCTTATGAATAAAAATCTATGTTAGCAATAAATATAATTCTAAGTATAATGAAAAAGTATTTAATGATAAATGTTACAAAAATAAAAGAAAGTAAACCTGATATTTTTTATTCTCTTCTCTGTTTCACATATCCCATTATTTACGAATTAAGATGACTTCGTTTACCTCTATTTAATTTAGCGATAGAACTTATTGAAACGCATTCCACCAATTCAGCAGGGCCTTATTTTATAGTTTGTTGAATCATTTATGGTTTACTGATATTTTTATATCTAACATTTGAGATAAAAACTCAGTTTACGTTAGTAAGCCTTATAATATGCTTTGTATTGCACGATGAGGTTATTATTCTTCAAATAAAACAAAATATAAACTTTGAGTCTTAGAATTTGATAGAAAGATATTTTTGTGTCATTTAAAAATCAATTTAATTTCGATAGATGATAATCAATAATGATTTGAAGACAGATAGTATTCTAAATAAGTATTAGTTTTTCTATCATATAAAATATACTAAAGTACATATTTTTAATACAACAATCAAAAACTTGGAAAATATATGTTGGCACTAACTAAAGCAATGTTTCAAGACTTCCGTATGCATGTAAGATGAACTATAAGAAAGGGGCCCAAAATATACCCATGTTAAGAATGAAAAACGGGGTTTTAAGAATGGGGTAATTCACTAATGCATTTTACAGAGATAATTTTTTCTTTTTCTAAAATGACCAAGAGTATGATCCCCTTCGCATCTCAAAAACTCGTCGTTATAACTTTTACGATCGATGAGACCATCTTCACTTTCTATGGAACAGATTCGAAGGAAGTAAACTATTGTTTTGATTCTTGGTAGATTTCCGTTATAAAATTGCGATACTACGTCCCACTAATGCGGATAACTCGAAACAAAACGACGATGGTAATTTGCCGCGACCGCAGTCAAATTTTGATTTGGCAGCAAATGTTTTTCGAACCAAAACTGACTTTGAATCAGTGACAAGTAATAGATGTCGAGACACAATGATAGAATCAAATTGTCTTAGAAGCGACATCTGTCTACAAAATTAGGAACTATTTGAATTATCCTCGTTTAAGATCAATGGAACATTTGTTCATAAATAAACAAATATTAATAAAATATTGCTAAAAACAATAAAATAGCTACTTTTGTTTATTTTTGTGTAAAAATAATAAATTAAATCACTTTATACCAATAGTTTGAAGTATCAAAATGGCAGTTAGAATTAGTATAGAATTAAAGATTTGCATAAAATGATAGGGTAAATTACCATTAATAATAAATTGTAACTTTTTAAACTGAATAACTTAAATGTTTAAAAGAATTAATTTTACAGGTATCACTTCCTCTAAGGTATTGCTGTCGAATAATTTAAAGAAATCTAATTTTTTACTTGAATTTATAACATCCATAGAATGTACAAATTTTCTTTCAACCCATTCATATAATTTTTTTTCAAATATGTATGGAAACGTAGATGCAGAATGAATATTGCAGCGAAATGAGATTGAAATATATAAAATGGGACTTGTAACTGAATGCGTGTTCAAAGAAACGCTCTTGTTGGAGATATTTTAGGACTTAAAGTATTGGACTTCTTATGGGGGGGGGAAGCAAGTATTTTAAATATATACTGGGTGAGGAGAACTATAGTGTGTTTCGTAGTAAACTTATGTTCTTTATAAATTTGTCAGAAAAATGCACGTACATTCCTTTTGAAATATTTAAAGTGTTGAATTTTTTTCGTGTTTACTCTTGTCATATATTTCTTCCATTGCCTAGTAACCCAAGGAGAACGCACCATAACGTTATTCTATAGTACGTGTCTGGACAAAAACTGAATTGATGTAATTCACTTGAATTCCTCATCTCACCCCCTCTCCGTTGTATGGTAGGCTCGAAATATTTGTTTGTAGCAAGTACATTGCGATGCTTCTAATGAAATGGATTATGGTGATTTATTATGCACATACAACGTGATCATAAAAATAAAAACTTTACCAGAAGCCGACTCTGCAGCTCTATTTCTATATTCCCAGTTATATTATGCACAATTGAATCAAAGAAAAACATCGATTTAAGGTTACCAAGAAATATTATTATAAAATACGATATCCAAAAATTCTTGTTCGTGCAGTCATAGGCACCATTCATATGCAGTCATTTCTTAAAAAATTAATATTATAAAACTTTGTCCAAATAATTTGGTTCTTATATTAGAGAATTTTTCACTGTTGAGAGACTAACACATTTGACGAAGATTCTCTTACTTTTATTATTATTTTTGATTTTTTTTCCTATAATTAATATTCTAAAGGAATAAAATAATGAAAATTTTTAGAACATAAAACTATCTTTTATACAAAATATCAATGATTTTTTTTCCTTTGTAGAGAAAGCATATATGTTTAACATCTAAAATAATAGTATTTATTGAAGTGTAGTCTTTTAATAGCAGCTATGAGAATTGATTTTGAATGCACATTTGTTTTAATTCATCTAGAGTCAAAATTTTCAGAAAACAGGATTGGTTAAATTCTGTGCTTTCTAGTTAGTGACTCTCTAAGCAACATATACTTCTGGTGCATATTGAAGTGAAATTGTTCATAAAAATCAAGCACCATGAATTAATTATTCAAATCTTATCTATAATTCTTAATAGTCCCATGACAAATAGAATATTTTAAATGTTAAATAACAATTAAAGTCTTCTAAATATTGCATACGGATAATTACAAAAGCTCATGAATTTTAGATAATATCTGGGCAAGCGTAATGCTACATTATTTACAGAACTAAACTTGGTTACATAGTTGGATTAATAGATAAATTATCTTTGATCTCCTGTATTTGTACGTCAATCCATTTTGATATTAGAACAGCAAAAAGTTTACTAGCAGTTGTTTAAGTACAGCAAATATTTTATTTAACTTTCAGAATTAATTTAGGAAGAATTTAAAAAAAATATTTCAATTGAATCAATTTTACAACTGAAATGAAAAGCTTAATTAGTACATTTAAAACATTTTGAATTTTTTTACTACATATTCTTAAAATGATTCGTATATCTTTTTATTTAATAACATAGTTTTTGGAAAATAGTATATGGAAATAACTATTTCAAAATGTGAGAATCTTGTAATAATACATACATTACTAATGTATTTTATATTTATAATAGTTGATTTGAAACAAAGAATGAAAACCGGATAAATTTTGTAACAAAATAGAAGGAATAAAATTACATGCTTAATTTAACATCGACTAAAAAAATGAAATAAATGTAAGCTCCTTATAAGAAAATATTTTGTAGTGAATTCGAATTCGTCCTTTCAGAAAAGTACATTCTATATGCATTTATTTTACAATGTTTCCTTTTCTTACTACTTCTCAAAAATGAACGTTTGAATTGTACTTTTGAATTTTAAGTTTTAATTTTACTTATCTCTAAAAGTGTGTGAACATATAAATATGTTTAGTCACTTTTGCAAGGCGAGTTATAATTCTTTGTTAAATAATTTAAATGGTAAGGAAAAAATTATTGATTTTCAGAAATTATTAATAAGATTTTGGTTTAACATGTCGCATAAAGGATAAAATATGAGAACTATTAAAACGCATACGCTTAATTGAAAACATTTCATAAATTTCCTCATTTTTTTGAGGTTTACTATAATGTTTGTGTTGTAATAAAATGCAAAGCTTTTTTAGCATGATCGAAACTGATTTAATTTTCGAACCAAAAGACTCTGATTTTTAGTCGTGACTTTTATAGCATTTTAAAATATTCATTGCTCTTTTATACTTTCAAAAGGTTTTGTAAGTTCAGAAATGTTTGTTAAAATGTTCAGAAATGTTGAATAAAACAATCCGAAGTAATTTAAATTCTGTTTTCAGATATAAAATATTTTAAGCCACATATATGGAAAACTTTAACAGTCTACATAAATCACTGTCAGCATTCCTTAAAGGATATACATACACATAATCTTTGACTGATTTCGAAAACTTTGAAGACATATTAAAATGAGACCGTTTGAATTTGCACTAAGGGTCCCTTTTATTTATGGCATGGGAGATCATTTTGAGAATAAAACATAAGAGGGTATATATTTGAATTGCACATTTTCACTATATTTACTTGAAAACAAAATCTTGTTAGTTTGAAATGTAATATTTATGATTTTGAAATAGAAACTGGATCTTTGTTTCATAAGGGAGCTATATAACGTATTTACTCGTTAAGGGGAGTATAAAGGAAGGTTTTGTAAATATTTTAATGCGTAATTCAAACACTTATTGTAAATTTTCAGACAATCATCGAGTTTAATCAAAATATTCCATTTTCTTCATTTTAAATGAATATATTAATAAAATATAAATAACTCTTTAATGTTAAGTAAAATGAAAATGATAATAAATAATTTGATTTTACATTAATTTCATCCGAGATAAATTTTCAAAAAACACAAGTTGAAAGAGAAACTTTCAGGAAAAAGAGAAGTTATCCTTTGAAAATGCAATAACAAAAATTCTCAGATGTTATTAAGAACACATATTTGAATTATATCGATATAGATAAATCAAATTTCTATAGGATAAACCAAGAATTACAGAATAATCAAGATTTATATTTCATGAACTGTTATCCAAATGAATGTTGTTCAAAACAGTATTCTACCCATATATAAATAAGTAAAAAAATTCTTTCATTTACAAACCTTTAAGATAAGATCCTTTACGTATATTGCTTACGTTTAATACATGTTATTTATTGTTATGATATATAAAAGGAAACAAAGAAATACAATAACACGCACACACAGAAAAACCTTATAAAGATTACACTAATTAATACCATTTGATAAATTAATTCCATTACTAATAAATTAATACGTTTAAAAGTTTCAGCACAATGTTTAGATAAAATCAATTCAAATCAAAATACCCTATGCTTAAGCAAATTTCTGAACAAGGAAATTTTTGAAAAACATGTAATCAGTTACAATATAATAAGTAAAATATTTTATATAATCAGCATGAAATTAAAAATACAAGTAGTTAATTATATATTTCAAATAATATATATATATATATATATATATATTGAAGTAAAAGAAACATAAAATTTAAAAATCTTTCCATTTCATAAGAACCCATATGTTATTATACTCAATTTAAATTGAGACAAAATATTTGATCTCTTTAAATGAGGTAGATAAATTTTGATGTTCACGTATTTTCGGAGCACGTAATTTGCTTGAAATTATTAATACAATATATGCACTCATTGGAATTTGTGCGTATTCAAATGTTTTTATTTTTAATCCATTGGATATTGTATTATAACTTATGTGTAGAGGTAAACAAAATAAGGAAAACTTTTATTGAGAAGGAAAAGGCAAAAAAGTAAGTGTGCTATAAACATTACTGTTTGCTCTAAATGCGAATGGAATCGAAATTTAAAGAGATACAGTTACACATAAGACACTAATATTATTTTCATCGCAAAAAAAGTTTTGCCTATAAGGGAATTGTCAGATTGAAATGATATTTGAAAGTAAGTCAGCACTTGGGAATGACTAAAACCTGAGAGTGGCATGATAAAATTGATTGATCAAAATATAAAATTATTATAACTCTCAATAGAATTTTGGACCTGATATTATTTCTAATTGCATTCTAACACACGTCGTAGCTTGGAGTCAAAGACGTTATTAACAATGTCTTCACTTAAATCATCTCATGTAAATTGAAAACTTTAGAATTAAGATTTTGAAAAGTTAGTGGTAGCGGTGTATTCCTTACAGAACGGCATATAGTATTCCATAAGTTTTCTATGAGCGAAGGGACTGGCGATGCTACTAGCCTGCTAGCCATGGTGTAGTGTTTATGGCTCTTTGACAAGCTATTAATATGGCAGCAGTTTGAACATGAGCTTTGTCTTGTTAAAAGAAAGGACTGGGATGGATGTTCATAAACGGAATGACCATTAGTCTAAGGACCTCAATTTGGGCCATCAAATTGATTGCTATAAAGACCAATTTTGATATGGTATCCTACAAAAAGTGCACCCCCGTTCCATTACACCCTGCTGTCTAAATGTTTGACGAGTAACAACCAATTATCCGACGTGGCGTTGACCGCGTTGCCTAAACACGTAGGTGCGGTTATCATCCTCACTAAGACAAAAACGAGATTCATTACTAAAGATGACCCTCTGTCATTTCGTATAGTTACATACTGCTCTTTCGTAGTGCTATTGCAGATTCTAGAAACATTGCTGTGGTGTCAAGAACAATCTCAGTAATGGTCTCCGTATAAGCAATCCAGGAGCATAAAGCTTCTGCTATTGGTATCAGCACTTACAAGATGATGCAGAGAGGACTTCACAATTCATATATTGTTTGGAATTGTGGTGGTTGCACATCAATGGTATATACATCCTTTTCACTCTGAATTTAGAGGTTGCGGTTGGATCAAACTTATGCTTGGCATAGTATGAGTCAAATCAGGGGCTCGAGCTTGGATTCCACAAAAGCCCCAATCATGCAAGGGTATGATACACATTTAATCTATTGAGGATCAATGCCCTCAGTTGGTGTGATTTGATTGATATAAATCCTTAGGTGCTTCGTTATTTCACTGTGACTTAAAATTGCGTGATATGCTACCAATAGTTCTCTTGCTGTTTTTTTGTGACATTGAAAAAGATCATCCAATGCAGAACTAATGATGACCAAAAATCTCATAATCTGTTTATACTCTATTAATAAAATATTGATTCAAATATTTAATATGTTGTTTGCTACCCGTAGTCTTAATGTGTATATTGTAAAATATGAATGAATAAAAGTAATAAGTCATGGGCATGATGAATAAAGAAGTTTAATTAATTTTAAATCAGATAATGATTAATGAGATATAGTGATTTTTTGTATATATATATAGTTGAAGAATCCAATAATAATAATATACCTATAAATTATGGCAAAAAAAGTAGAATGACATACAAATTAAAAGATATTTTTGAAAACAGATTGAACAAGATTGAAGGAAAGGAGCTAACAAATAGAAAGATAAAAAAAAAAAGCAATAAGAAAATGGATTATAAATATTTAATACCGCAAATGGCTTAAGACAGCATATATTATTCCTTTTTGGATTGACTTTAGCAAAATATATCTTGAAATTTTCAAAAGAGCCGTGAAACATCTAATTTCATATGTTTCAACATATGTATGCGAAAATCTTGAAAACAGATTGGATGCTGAAGATGACATTAGGTTGCAGATTTCAACAATTATTCCAGAAGTAATAATACTTTACAATTAAAAAGAATCACAACAAAGTTATTAATTTTTTTCTTTTTATTAATTTGTTATATTTAAAATAATGTTTCGTTTGTTTATCATTCATAGAATATATTTTAGAATCCTTTCTCCCCCCCCAAAAAAATACTCATTAGCTAACTTACCATTCATTATATTATTAAGACGTTTATATTGTGATAAAATAGAGATGCAATAATAATTTTGTACAATATGCAATAATAATAATTAAATTTGAATAGGTTAAAGCTTTGATATCCCATTTTTTTTCTCTTTGATCAAGGAGTTCCTTCAAGAAAATAGTAAGTACTAAAAGTTACATGAAGTTTAAAAGGTTGAATACCTCTGTTTCGTACTTCATAATTTTTCCAATTTTTTTTGAAATTGATTAATACGTATTAATTTGGTAGCATATGTTCAAAAGGTAATATGAGAAATTACAATGTGAGGTCTCTCAGTATAGATTTTAAATATAATATTTTAAGTGTTTGTAACTTTTTATTCAAAAAATCAAGCCTCATATTATTATTCATAAATTACTTAGGAAATCTATATATTTGACAATAAATCTAAGAAGAATTGCAAACTTTGCTAAAAAATTATTTTTCATAATATATTTATACGTATAAAAACTCTTTATTTTCTTAAAACTATTCACTTATACTACACAAATTAAAGCTAATATATCCTTGTAAATCTGAATTGTATTTTTTCTAAATGAATTCAAATTAATGTATAAATTTCATCTAAGATGCAAGGCACCTGTTGCTATTTAACACCATTTATAATTGTTGAATGTAGCAATAAATTATATGCAATTTAATAATACACAGCTTTCGACTGATGGCGATCAAGCCAAGCTCTCCAACAAATGATGACAATGTTACGTTGAATCGTCTTGCATTTAACTAATAATGCATAATTAGAACACGTCAGACAATCTCGGCTTCCATAATTCTTGGCGGGAGCTTAAGTACTTAGACATCTCTGCACATTTTAATCAGGCTCATCATTTATGGGTATTAGAAGCAGGTCTCTGGATATTGGATCAAAAGAGCAATGTGCATTCTTTGATGGGAGTTTTCTACTTGTGATACCAAATTGATATGGAAATTAGTACGGTAATCTATACAGAGAAGATTGCCCATTGTTAGCGAAAAAGTTACGAAAGTAATTGATGGGTTAGAAACGATACGTTTATTTTGCTTCATTTATGTCTAAGATAGAAGTTAAAGGTGTCAATTTGTGAATAGCTGAAATACTTAGTAGTAATGCTCTTGAGTTTTCTTGAGAACTTGAATTTATAAAAGAAGAAAAATATTACAAAAAAAATATTTAATTGGAATTGTATTTACTACATTGCTTTAGAATCTATAATTCAATATAATTTACATTCTCATAATTTCCGTTAGGATTTAATTTTTAGAGAAAAATAGACAATTTCAAAAATTCAATGAAAGCAATTTAATGGAAGATTTGTCTAAAAATTATCAAAATAATTCTTTTTTAATGAAGAATTTAAAAATATGTTTCATTTGAAAATAGCCACTTAAACAGATGCATTATATGCACTTTTTGAGGAAATTAATAAAATTAGATATTTCTGTTTATACTCATCATATTTGATCAAATATAAAAAATGTATTTTAGAAAAACAATACTTCATTTTAAAACAAACAATTAATTAAAAATTTAAAATCTTTAAAAATTTTTTCAATGTTGTAAAATTCCTACAACGTCTACAAATTCCTTATTTTTAAATACTTTTTTCATAGTTTTAAAGTATAATTTTCATGATTCCGAGTATAGGTGTGATTGTACTAGTGGTATTTATAATTTTATTTTCTATCAGACACAATGAAAAACAATAAAATAATCAGCTACATCCCTTTTTAGATCTTAAAGAAAATAATTGTTCTTCTAAATCCTTACTATGCACACTATTATCAAAACTACTATGTAAAACAACCAGAAAAAAATTTCGAAACTTTGTAAGGCATCAAGCCAAGTTTTTGCTTCAACTGTATTTTTTCCCTTCAAAAAGCAATATTTTATGAACACGCAAAATTTCTTTTTATCCATTTTTTTCACAATAACAAAAGTTGCTTCACTCAAAATGCTATAATTCACAAACTAATGATCCGACAGCTGTCAAATTTATACACGCATCTTTTGAGGGTTAGGGCTAACTAAAAAACATATGGATTTAATTCTAGTAGCGCCATCTATGTGTCAGGCCGGGGACTTTTCAATTGACCTGTTAGAGATCAAAATTTGGTACATATAGTTTCAAAGGTAATATAATTAAAATAAGGGAATAACTTTTTTATGTTTTGGTCAATTTTAGGGTATAGTGTTCTCTTAATAATCTATTGTAATAGTGAATAGGAGCAATTATTTTGGACGGTTCAATAAGATACTATTCTATGATTATTTTTTTGTAAGTTTTGCGCAAAATTAACGTATTTGTCAAGCAAATTTGGAATAACAATTGAGAAAGAATAAATTTTTTTGTTTTGTAAAAAAATAATTTTTTTTTCTCCTGACAGAGAAATATAACAGAGAGTTCCTTATAACAACATTTTAAGATAAATAATAAAAGTTTTGTGTGAAATAAAGGTAATTGATAGTTTATTGAAAAACTTCTTAATTGAAATTATTTCTTCCTATATTCATAAGAAAAATTTATAAGTCACTGCACTGTTTGAAAAATTATACTATTACTTATTATATTAATTGTATAATTGAAATATCTGTTTTGATTATATTTACTAAATATAAATATGTTTTAATCATAGTATACCTATATTTAAATACTCTCATTCTTAAATATTGTAAATTTTATATATTGTTAATGCGTATGCTTACAACTTTCATGAATCAAATGAAAAAAGTAGCAGAAACCGAAGGAAATGTTTCATGTAACATTTAATTGAATATATATTATTTAATAATTACTACATTTTTGTAAATGGAGTCATGTTAATTGAAGTTAAAAAGTTCTCTCTAACTCATTTTTATTGACACTGCTGACAAATTAAGAATTGTAAGATAAACAATTTTAATAATATACCAATTTTATGAAATTAATTTTCTACTCAAAATGCTTCGTAAAGCATATCGTGAAAATAAGTATTATTTACGAATACAAAGAGGATTATTCATGCACGCTCAAGGCTGCGCACACTGCTCACTCTCCCACGAGAAATTTTCTAATTTGAATTTCAAGTTTCTTTTTTGTGGTTTTTACTTTTGACGAGTTGAACTTATTTGTAACTACTGTTAATATTTGTTTGTAAAAAACTTTTGTTGTAATCACAAACAATTTTTTCGCTCGCAGCTCAAAAATTCTATTTGTTTCGGTTCAAAGAAATTTAAAATTTATACCAACAAATAAATTCACAGGAAATAACAATACCTAAAAGATGCTAGCAATATATTGTAAAATATCCATTACAAACTTATTAAGATCTCTTTAAAACACAATATTCTTCCCTTAACTTAATGTGACTGTTTTTTTATTGATAGAAGAAGCTGAAACTAAATTTTCTCAATAGATTTATGAAAGCACGAGGAAAATTTTAATATTAATCTCGAATGTAACATAGGGGGATTGAATAATGAGCACATATATCAAAAGAGACAGTTTTTGGATCAAACGTAGAATTTTCTTAGAGATAATCGGCATAACATCATACTTTATCGGCTTTTTTTTGTGGACTAACTTAACCCCCAAGTGTTTACAAAAGCGTAACTCTCAAATATTGATACAAACAAGCCGCCAATTGTGTACTTACGAGGAACTGAAGTACCTAAATGCGAATGAACAAGATATATGATAGATTTTATAAATTGCTCTTTAATAAAAGTACTATGTTTTAACAGGAATATTAAATGTATAAAGAAAAGAAATTCGGTTGGCGTTATTGTCATTTAGCATTTTCAAACTATGTTGATAATGTTTCAAACAACATTAAAATAAAGAATTTCATTCTTACTAAATTATGTATTAAATTTGATTTTCAAATTTTGAGAGTATTGTCTTTATAAATTATAATTAAATTTGCTATCTGTTATAAGTACAAATTTGTGTCTCCGTAAAAGAAATAAAAGTTTTAAATAAAAGCATTTAAGTCTATTGGAGTACAAAAACTTGGATTATGTCTTCGTTTTAAGACATTTATGAATTTTAGATTAATTTATGAAAAAAATTATTTTGATCAGTAGTTGGTTGACTGATTAATGAATCATTACTTTTGTCACTATATAATTTCTGGAGCAATCATTTTCAATCCATAATAATGTTATTTCCTGATATTAAATTGATTTCTTAGATCCTTTTTAAAGATATGTTACAAAATAAAAAAAAATGTCAATGACATTAAAATAAAATTTAAGATGGTATTCTTTGAAAGATGCAATTAAGAGACATTTAGTTCATTCTGAGTCATACATTTGACTCGGAATGCATGAATAATTAATATTATTACTTTGCTTAAGACTAAATTAATAAAAAAAAACTAAGCATTTGTATATTATAATGAAATTTCAATGATTCATTGAAAAAGGAGAACTATTAAGTCTTAACATATTTAAGAAACCGGTAAATATGGTGGTTTAAAGTTATTTTTTCCCTCCCTAATTCAATTTCAAATGTTGAATGAAATCAGGGTGAAAATTTACAAATGTTACTGTAAGTGATTCATTGCAAAACGCAAATGCATTTCTAGATTTTAGGTAATAAAATAGATTGATTTAATGAAGTAAATTAGGTACCTAATCAAACCAAGAAAATAACAGATAGTAAATTTTAAAAAAGATAAAAGTAAATATTGAAATGAGTTACGAGTGTATAAATGATTTAGGATAAATTAGTGAGGTATTTTAATGTTAAATTTTTAAATTAACAAATATTTGCTTTAAAAAAGGATAATATGTGCCTTTTAATAGTTATTTGAAAAATATAACTAATTATGATTAAAATATATTATTCAAGTATGAATTTAAAAGCGCTTTTGATACATAAACTTTCACTATAACTAAAACTGATAAAAATCGTTTTCGAATTTAATAAATTATAGTAATATTCTGATACTATTTTTATTAAAGAATAATGATATTTTATCGAATGCAATTTTAATAACTCTCCTTTTCCTTTCAATGCCTTAAAGACACATCTTCAAATGACAAAACATATTTTTAGCATGATTTGAAATATACTGTAATACAATGAAGTAAATTAAATAAGTGAGCCCCTCCACTCACTCCTCAAAAAAGAGTTTTATGCTGTGGTATGTTCATCCGAAAAATTAAAATACTAATATTTCTGTAGAAGGAAAAATACATTTAAAACATACATATTTTTTTAAAAAAATATGAATACGATAAGATGAGGGAGATTAACGAAATTCACCATCATTTAAAAGATAACACTGCCCGTTGACATACATGATTTAATTCCCATTTATAAAGATATCTCATTTAGATAAGGCTACTCGCAGAGAACAATTTCATTAAAATACAGTAGTTGGTAGTTATATGCATTATAATAAATTCTGTTTAGCGTATATAACTATGCATTTTAATACAAGAAGTAATTAAATTTGGTAATGAACAACATGAAACTAGTCTCAATATAAAAACCTCGTACATTCTGCAAAAAATTTATTATAATATATATTTTATATCTAATTATATAATGTAATTTAGAAGAGACACAAAAGTTTTTCCTGAATTGAAGTTGGTCCATCATATACATTAACCTTTAATTTTACTTTACTTTTAACCAAAAAAAAATCAATTATAGAAAAATGTAAGATAGAACACAATTTATGCAGTATAAAAATAGAATAAAACCTCCTTAGTATAAAGTGTTAAACTAAATGAAAGGAATTAATTAGAAGATAATTTAGTAATTTAAAAGAAGTTTGTTTTATCAACACTTTTTTAAGTCCCATCTATTTCAGTGACATTGTATAAAATATTGGTTAAATTAACAAATTTCTAAGATTTGAAATAATAATTTAAATAATACAATATAAAAAAAAGTTTTCAACATAAGCGAGAATGCAAATTTCAAAATTACTTATAACTATGTATTGTAGACATTAAAAATGGCATAAATGCTAAATTTAATATTAACAAACCCCCAATTTCCCTTTTGGTGAATTAAACGGTTTTACACTTATAGACATATATTTCTTTTTCGATTAAATATTTTAAGTCGAATTTTTACTTAAGAATTTTTAATACTACAAATCAAGTTATCTAAATTAATAGTTTTTTTTTATGTATCATGAGCGTAACTGAAAATTCATTCAAAATTTCTATTTTTATTTAATTGGGATTTCTAAAACTTATAAGTATTGTGATGCTATATATAACATCATCTAAATTAACTAACGGGTATTTAGTAATATTTTTAAATATACCTTACCAAAATCTTTTTTTTCTCAAGAGTAACAAGTGTAAATGTATTTCATTTGTGACAAATAATGTTATGTAATATGACAGAATACTTAGTATACTTTGTAATGAAGTAAGTATTTTAAGTAACACTGAAGTGTGTTGTAAAGTTATAGGCAGTTTATAATTATACATTATTCTTTTAAAATGAAATAAAAATTTATTTAATTACACAGAACACATCTTTCTTAGCTTCAAAGTAAAAATAAAACATTACTCGCGAAACTTACTAAGCAATATGTATAATAAAAAGGGTAAACAAGAATTTTGCAGCAATAAAATCTAATATTGATTGGAGAAAGGTCATGATAATTAATCAATTTCTCATTGAAAAATAAAAAAAAAAAATCGATATAAGCTAGATAATAGTAATATATATTGAAACAAATTTGAATGACTTAATTAAATACGAAAACCACATTTAAAATGTAATAAGAAAATAATTAATATTTTCAAGTATTAATTTTGAAATTTTTTTAGGATATTTTCAATAGTATTACAAATATGCCAAAAACAGAAAAACTCAATTCAAAATTCAGAAACTTGAATAAGAATTAAGGATACATTTAAGCTACCATTAAATCCATAAAATACTGAAATACGAGTACATACATAGCTAATAAAAGTTGTGTTACTAACTGACAGATTAAATTTAAAATAATACCTTTAGGTAACACTTTTAAAATTTAATAAGCAGCAATTATTATATGATATTTTGTTTTATTAAAAAAGAATCACAAGAAATTATAGAAATTTATGATTGTTTTTATGAATTTCGCATTAAAAAGCAACTCGAGAGTTAAAGGCAGAGGAACTCGTAGTTTTGAACCTCAATCAAGTGAATAGATTATAGAAAAATTTACTACTATTTCTCCTTTTTGCGCTCAACTTTATATTTTAACCTTTATTTTTCTCTAATTCGAATTAAAAAAATTATTTAGAAATATTTCTTTTAATATCGATGAAATACTACATTTGGTACGGATATTATAAGCCAGAATAGTGGATATGATTAGCTAACTGGTTAAAAAAAGATATTGTGAAGTAAGCAATACGTTTCCTAATATCATTACTTTTTTTTGTATATTTTCATTACATCATAGGAAAGTAAATTGATGCAACAAAGAAAACACTCACTTCCTTTAAAATTTCAAACTTTTTTAAAAGTGTTTCTGAATATATATTGCTTTCCTGTGCTGTTTTCATATTTACTAATTTTATTAAACTATAATAATTAAAGCACAAGTAGATATACTCGTCACTTGAATCGGGTTAAAAATTACGAAGTCCGGAACCTATAGCCCTTATGTGTTACTTATAAATGGGACGTTAATACATAATCAATCAATCATACAACATAAATAACTCTTTTTTGTTGATTAGTTCTAAATAACTAGAACATTCAAATATTAAATAGTGTCAACGAAGTGAGGAATTCTCTTAATAAAAATCGAAGTAAACTTACAAATTATTTATTTAAAAAGGTAGTGAGTGCTGTACTTGAGTGATCATGTTTGTGAGCCTGCGCTGGCCCTACATACGTCTATTCGTGCGTTCGAGTCCCGATGCTATTCAGGATCTGAAGTGTAAAGGGGTTGATGCAAGTGGAACCTGTCGAGACTTGTAATGGCATATCGCGGAAGTTTTGAAGATGTCTTCCTAAGCGACCGGTTCAAAATTACGAAGTTGGTAGCCAATAATAGCCTTCGCATAGCGTTAATAGCCTTCGACGTTAGTGAAAAATACAATCAGTCGAATGAAATTATTCTGAATTTGGGATCCTAAATATGTATATATGTACCTATTTTTAGGATTCGTCGCTAAAGTAGAACTATTCTGTAATGATGTTTCTTATAATGTCTATGCAACTCTGATGTTACGATCTGGAATACAACAGTTCGGATAAAAAATGCATAGCTAAATATTAATATTAATTCAGAAAAAAAAGTTCTATTCAAACTGTTAGATCTAAATTATATATACATATATATGCTCTAAAACAAACAAACAAACAAACAAACAAACAAACAAACAAACAAACGACGCAACAAGAAGTTGTCTGATAGAGACAAAAATTGGTCGTTAGGACAATTCTTTACAGAATAGAAAATGAGCAAAATTTCAGGAAAATTCACTGATTTATTTCAGAGCTACACAGTTACAAGGTAACGAGATCAATAAGTTGTTGACCCACCTCTAGAATGGATGCAAGCTGCTACACGACGTGGCATAGACTGATAAAGCTCTCTGATGGTCTCTTGTGGTATTTCTTGCCAAATTTGCTCCAATTGCCGGGCGAGGTCATCAACATTCCCTGGTTGATGCAGTTGCCTTCCCATCATATCCCAGACAGGCTCGATTGGAAAGATATCTAGCTGTCCAAGGAAGTGTTTGACAAGCTGTAAGACAGTTTATAGTAACACGTGCCGTATGTGGTCTGGCATTATATTACTGAAAAATAATGCCAGGGTACTGCAAAAGGAACGGTAGCAAAACAGGTCTCAGAATGTCGACGTACCGCTGTGCTGTAAGTGTGCCACTAATGACGACCAAAGAGGTCCTGCTATCAAGAGAAAGCAGGATCGGCACGCTGCACTAGGTGTATTCAGACACGTCTTCGATGATCGTCAGAACACAGTTGGAAGTGGGATTCGTTGCTAAACACTATATGTCCCTAGTCAGCATCATTCCGAAATAATCAAGCCAAGCACCACTGTAATCTGGCTTTAAAGTGTGCCGGTGCGAATGTCAGGTTTCTTAGCGGTCGGTAAGAGCGTAGATTTCGCTCTTTCAGACGCCTGTGAATGGTCATGGTGGGCACTCATGTGCGAGTCTCATGTCTGATGGTCGATAACGATGAATCAAGAGCTGTGACAGCTGATCTGACAATCACTCTGTCCTCCTGATTTGCTGTGGCATTAGGTTGGCCGCTACCATCATGAGGCTGCAATCTGCCATTGTTCACCCATACTCGCCAGCATCTTCTAATTGCCGCATCGCTTCGACCTATATGACGAACGATTCTCCGATTTTCTCAACCTGCCTCTTTCAATATAATTATACGACTTCTTTCAGACTCTGACAGTTGCTCGTAATGATCTTGAATCTTGCAGCGAGGAACTTTTTCAGTCGTTGAAAGGTATCCTAAATCGCAACGCAACAGAAAATGTGACCATAAGAGTGATAATTCGCTTCTTATAAACACCTGCTAAGTGCTCAGTTCCAATGCGTTGTAGCTTCCGCTATTCATTCATTGGACACTTAATTTCATTCATTTGCATTTTCGGTCCAAATGTCTTCGAATACGAAATTTCATTCCTATCGAGTAATTCCTTCTTGGTGCGTGGTTTTTTTTGTAATAGAGGGTGTATATATATATATATGGCAATTATAACTAAAACGATTTTATTCAGACCCCTCTAGAGCCCGTCCTACTTACTCAATTTTGATCGAACTTGATATATACGTTATATGGCCCATGTGAAAATGATTTCTGTAATAAAAATAGTTCAAATTTCCACCACTAGGGGAATTGTGGTGCCTAAAATATGACAAAAGAATCTATCCGTATCATTAAAATTTATTCAATTACAGGATATGCTCAATGTGTGCTCTCTAGACGTCAATTACGAATTTAAAGCGCATTATAGTGTGTTGATTGGTAGCTCGAAGAAACTCTTAAGGAATTCTAGCAACATCATGTTAATACTGGTTTTAAACTCAGATAAATGTCTAATTCCTCCTTCTTAAACACGGCCATTTAAGAATCCCCGCAACCAGAAAGCACAAGGATTTAAGTCGGTTTTACGAGGAGGCCAGACCCCGTGGAAAATTCTGGATACTACTCGATTCTGTCCAAATTTTGCTCGGAGTAGTTCTGTGGCTTAGTGTATAATATAGAGAGCTGCTCCATCTTACATGAAGACAATTGTCTGGAACCGTGGCCGTTCCTGCAATAACCTGCAGTAGAAGGAGTTCACTCTACCGTACACTCATGACAAATCATATTTTAGGATCTTGAGGAGTGAGAGTTTAAAAGAAAAATGGTCCGAGGATAAAATCAATAGTAAATCCGCAACATGCAGTCACGCAATCAGATTGCAGTGGTTGTTGGTGCATGATGTTAGGAAGTGAAATATCCTATATTATAACCCCCCCCTTCCATTCTCGCTAAAAAAAGCAAGCAAATTCCGTGCATATTTTTTGGTGTTGAGGTTACAGCATTTGCAATAGAGGGATCTCATAAGGTTAGTATTTTTAAGTAGATCGCATAATTTATCGTACTGTCGACCATGGAATCACCATCTCCCGTGACACCGATTGAACACTTGCTGAAGAACGGCTGGAACTGGAGGCTCTTTCAAACGCAGCAGTAACTAAATCTTCGACAGTTTAATTCGCAACCGGGTTTCGCCCTCTACCTGACTCTACACCCAAGTTTCTAGTCTCTTCAAATTTTAAAATCATTCTTAGATATAGGTTGTTTTCGCAGTCCCTTTAAACGACGATATTCCCGCAAAGCAGCTAAGCTAAGTAAAGGCATGCTGAATGATTTTCTGGCTATGACTGTAAAACTCTTTACATGTTTGAATAATTTGCATAAGGAATTTTTGAAAAGTGCCATCTGGTGATCAAAATTTGAACTATTTTTTATCGTAGAGATCTTTTTCCCATGGTCCATATAACGTATATACAATGTTTCGTCAAAATCTAATACGTGGTTCTACAGGGGTCTAATTAGGGTCAATTTAATTATAACCGCCCTATATATATATATATATATATATATATATATATATATATATATATAT
>BMAW01132781.1:36482-108261 GCA_019974015.1 Nephila pilipes | reverse complement strand
TATATATATATATATATATATATATATATATATATATATATATATATATATATATATATATACATATATATGTATGTATTTCTTGTACACCTATCTTTGTCAAAACTAGTCAAGAATTACTTACATTTTCCGTTCTACAATTTTATGAAACAAAAATAGGTGTATACCAGTATTGCTTTTTGATATAGACCTCGATCAAGGAACTTGATACAATGACCCACAAGCTTCCATATAACTTACCTTCCTGGTTGAAGTAATCGTTTGGTCGTGAACGCCTTTCTGTACAACATCCCGAACGTCCATATCTGAGGCATATCGACGTCCTTTCATAGATTCATTGAGTGGTTCAAAGAGATGAAATTATTAAGGAGTGAGATCTTGGTTGTAGAGGGAGTGCTCCAGCCCAAAGCGAAACTCGCCTAACTGCTGTAGCCTTATCTCGATCTTGCTGAATGTTGTCGTCATAGATCGAGGATGACGTTCGCTCTGCTTCCTTTTTTTGATTTACGCTCGTTCGGAAACTTTTAAACATTTTGGTACACACACAAAAAGAAACCAGCTTTTATATGATGAAGCATTTTCTCCGTATAGTGATAAATGTCTCCGGTGAGTTTCAACACCTTTCACATCCTTTGACCACAAAACTCTAATCCCTACTCCTTGCTCCTCTGGTGCAACCTGATAATGGAGCTGTCATGCGTAAGCTCTTGTAATTAGACGACAGCTGATGAGATCATGATTAAATTCCTTACGCGTGACCACAGATGGGCCAACTCAACGCATGCGGCTGCCATCTATCTTTGTTTAACAAAGTTGAAGAACGAAAAGGGTAAGTAATTTTTGACTTATTCGTTCCGCTTTTTGAGTTCGTAACCTTTGGTCTTTCATTGCTATATTTTCGATACATAAGTTCTCTTAATCTCATTACTTCTACATTAGCTTTCCTTTCGTAGCCATTAAGCCCGACACGAACTGCTTTTGCAAGATAAGAAAAAATCCTCTTCGTCAATAACAACCCTTACTATTCGTTCAAACTCTGTTTTTTGCTCATATAGCATTTTGTGTAGTCGTCGTGGTATTATAGCATTTCTGGAAGCATTAATAACTGACAGACAATCACAGATTTTTTAAAGACCAGTAACAGATCTGTAATCAAAATGCAAAAACATTAGTTCAAAGGACCACATCTTATTCCACTCTTTCAACATGCCTCCTGAAAATTATAATCATTCAAATAAAATATTCTTATTAGCATTTGCTATAAGTTGAACTCTACATCATGAATAATTAACGGTGTTGCAATTTTCTATAAAATGAGTGCATATATAGAGAGATACACACACACGTGCGCGCACGCACGCACACACATGCAAATTACCGTTTTAATAACAATAGTAACTCTACAGTACTAAATTATTATATAAATGTAATGATAAAAGGTGTATACTTGTAATATGCTAAATAAGGAACAATATATCCACATTTCTATATTTAATTTTTGTAAAACAATTAATTATAGTTATTTATTAAATTGTAAAAAAATGTCAATTTGAATATGTGAGACAAATTTCTAATAATATAAATACTGGAATCTAAGTTTATAGATTTCATACAAAAAATAACAATAATTTAAAAAGTTCTATAAAATTGAGAAAAAGTGTTCCTTTTATGAAAATGGGAAAATATTGAACTTTCCCCTTTATATATATATATATATATATATATATATATGATATTATTTTACATTACATACATTTATATGTTGTGATACAGATAGAAAATAAAAAGTTTATTTTTTGAAATAATTATATGTATCGTAAAAATGAAAAAGTTAAAAGCAGAAAAGTTTAGTATCATAGATTGAAAAGAAAAAAAAAGACATAATAAAGAAGAAATAATAAAAATGATTTGTGGATGAATTAATAACTCTGAAAAAATATTAAAGTTGTTAAATACTTTATTTCTGGTTTAAAACAGAAAAAATGTATTCTAAAAGATTTCTCAGCTACAAAAAAAAAAAAAAAAAAAAAAGAAATAGATAAGCAGTTTGTACACTTTATTACAGATAATACTAGTGCTTCAAAAATAAATAGAATATAAGCGATAGTAATACAGAGAACTATAGTACATTATATTGCACTAAGTTTCATAAGTGACTCTATAAATAGGATTACTTTTAATGTTCGCTCAAAATTTTTACAAGCTAGGAGGTTTCCCCCAAGGTGGACTTGCGAGAGTAGAGTCTAGCGAATATCTACTTACATAATTATGAACATAAATAATGATAATTTTATTATTTATAATTAAACTGATAATTACTTGCTTTACAATAGGCCTTTTGAATATAAGCATAACTTATATTTTTGTCTCACATATTTAAATCTTATTATTTAAATCTTACATATTAAAACTTTTATTTATGGTATAGATTTTTAAATAAAGTTAAATTTGGTAGGCTAAGAATTTTTAACAAATAGATTTAGTTTAGTATATTTAATTAATCATATATTATTTTGTGATTACCACACCAAATTTAAATGAAGTCGTACACATCAAATTTCTTGAAAATATAAGAGTTTTTTCTTTTTTCTTTTAAAAATTCTTTTTAAATGTGTAATAAGAAGTATAGATTACTTTTATTATTTACTTTGGCTTAACTTTATATATTTGTTACCTCGTTTCCTTTTTCTAATGTTGAATTTCTATTCGTTTATAGAATTTTGATTATTCCTGATCTATACCATTAATGAAAATACTATTATTGCTCGAATTCGTTAAACTCTTTAAAAACACACACACTTTTCTCAGATCTATGTTTGGGATAGTATTTAAATTACGTTTTCTTCATTTTTTTACTTAATTCTTTTCTTTTAAGATTTTATTTTTTGGTAATTTTGATTTTAACTTGGTTGTAATTTTTCTTAATGGTTTATATTTGTTTTGAATTAAAATTATTAAGGATAATGTGTATTTCAGTAAATTTTGGCCTAATAATAAATAAATAAAAACTAAACCGTGTTCTAAAAGAAATAAGAGAATTATTTTTCCTAGAGAATTATTGAATGGATATTCTATTACAAAATATTTTCATGGTAACATACACATATCTATAGGTAGAGGTAAATAAATGTTATGCTATATTTAGGAGTTGTATGGTTAAACAAAGATGTAAGACATTTTATTATCTGTACAATATCTTACATTAAAAAAAATGCCAGATTATTATAATACGGCCATCATATAAAATATTATACATAATCTTTTCATTCAGAACCTTATGTAATTCTGACCAAAAACATAACAATATTTCGTTAACACATGAATTGAACACACAAAGGTAAAACAAAACATGACGTTTTTCTCCTTATTTTGTAAGATGATTAAACAGAAGTAAGAAAAAAAAATAACTTCTACTGGTTAGAATTGCCCCTCATAAGAAAACCTCGTTAATGATTAATTACTCTCCAAGATATACCATTTTTACATACTTTTAATGTTATTATCTTCTCATGTAACTGTGATTAGTCTTGTCTAGAAAAACTGAAATATCTAAGTTGTTATATATCTACTAAAAAAATGGGCACGCTACCGATTAAGCTCGTTAAACACGTACCTTATTAAATTTTTTATACAATTTTTATTATTTTCTTATGAAATTATGATGGTATTACAATCTTCAAGTCTTGCTTTTTTCTGCATTTTAAATATATTTGTAGTTGTTTTTCCATTACTGAAAATTTTTTAAATTCTACTGAGTCACAAGTTCAAAATATCAAAAGTTTATTATTTTCCCATCAACCCATTTCATGCTATTTTCAATTGCTTAGTAAAATCAGAAGAAATTAGTTAGAAAAATCAGATTCGAATCTAACTACCACTTTAACTTTATAAAAATAACTAAATATTAATTAGAAATTAAAGATTGTTAAACAAAAGTGATCAGAAATATCTGCTTATACAGATGTTCCTACAGTTTTATGTGATATAATATATTGCATCATCAATTCAGAAATTAAAATACACTATTAATCCTTTACAGAATCTTCTAACAGCTTAGAAAGTTACATTTCCTAACTCTGATACATTAATTAAAGCTAAAAAAAGTAAATTCAATTAGTTAAACATTTTATAGCATATTTAAGTATTATAATTTATAATTTTCATATTTCGATTGTAATTTTACCAGAATGAATTCAATTATTTAAAAGGGAGTTCAGTTAACTTCAAAGAGATAAATATCTACGAAATAAATGATAAAATTGAATAAATAAAAAGTAAAAAATAAATAAATAAACTGTAATATTTAAATTTTTTGATCAGTAAATTTTCTTTAAGAAAACTTATAGTAATTTTTAAGTAAAATATATTTAGATTTCTTAATTTATTTTTAGAATGAGTACTGTTTTTTTCTCTACAGAATTTTGCTAGCTAGTATAAATGGTTTGGATCTCCAGTAATAGAGTTATGGAATAGTAGAAGAATGTTGCCAGAATTAAAAAATAAAATAAAATTCTGAAAACCTTTTTCCTTTCCAAGCAATTTTGAATGTTCATTTTTCTTTAGCTAGTTGTTATTTTCATTTTTATCATCTATTGAGAAATTTTTTAAAATAGTTTTCACTGTCCTAAACAATTAAAGAAAAGTTTGATATGAAACAGACATAAACGACTGTTATTTTAATGGACAATGATATAAAAAAAGATAAAATTGGAAAATTGTGACATTTAGAAATTGTAGAATATACATATTTTGTCTGTATCTCAGATAATTCTTGTTTTGTACAAGGAATAAAAAGAGACTCATAACATTTCGCAAGTGAGACTAGTAAAAAAATTTAATCATTTTTCAAATGCTAATATTTTCATCTTCGTAAAAATGCTTTATAAAACCTCATAATAGTGAATACGATGTCCTAATATCATGATTTAATCAAATCAGTTTGAAGATTATAGATTGTTTAGAGACTGAACAAATATAATCCATTGTAAAAGAAACCTTCAATTGTGTATCAAAGTGTCAGCTCTAAACTAGAGAATTCATATTTGGAAACTAAAAGTATTTTGATAAAATTATAATTTTTTTCATTTGTATAAATAATTTCACTAGACCTAGATACAGAATTAAAAAATATGGATTTGTATTAAAGTGCTAAAAATATTATAAAATCTAAAGAAATTGAATGTAGACAATGGCTTAGACAGTTGGGTTTGTTAATAGCATGACAGCCTATTGCTCTAAGCTTTGCTGTTTCTTTTGCAAGCAACAAAGAGATAATTCTGTCATGGTGTGGGGAACATTTGTCAGAGGAAAACATCTGACATTCATTTTCTAAAAGGACATCAATATTAAAAAGATTATCTAGATGTACCACAAACTCATTTATTTCCATTTGGAAAAGTTCAGGAAGGGCAAGGGATGAAAATTAAAAATCCCAGCTAGAAAAACTCTTCATTTCATACCTCTAGATCAAATAAAACGGTTTATATAGAATTTATGTAAATGGGCTAGCTATTAAACCAAATCATAAACGAATGAAAAATTTGTGCATTATCTCAAAATATGTGTGCCCCTTTGATGCAAATTTTTAACCTTGTCGGTATTAAAGCGACATTAGAATAGATAGCAATTTACTGCTAAAAATCTAATTAGCAACAAACATAAGCTCAAAACATTCATGATCGGTTATTTAAACTAAGTAAAAACAAATGGTCTTAAAATATGAGCTGTATTGGATAAAATTTTAATTGTTTATATATTTTTAAAATAATGCATTTTTTTATTTCATTTTCTTCACCATAAATCGTGAACTTTATATGACATTTTAGTATCGTAATAAACTGCCATTGTGATTTTCTATGTTGATTAATTTTCATCTCTTTCTTAACCTTTAATTAAACTATTTTACAAAACAAAATCACCTGTACATATATTTATGATAAGCGTTACATGAAATACTATGCTGCCGTTTCCTTTTATTCCTTTTCGTGAATTCAATATTTGATGAATCTTTAACACCGGATCAGAAATTACTTCTAAACGGGACATTTTCTGTGCTGTCCTTTCCGAGGGCCTTAAAATATGACATCAAGTAATTAACATATGAGCTTTCCAGTATGTACTTGCGTTTAAATAGGCTGGCACAAGTTAGAAGCTAATGAAATTGAAATATGTCTATAGAAAAAAAAATACTTTTTAAAACGGAAATCGTTATTAAATGTTGTTTATTTTATTATACAATATAAAATAATAAGAAATTAATTAAAAAATTAGAATTGAAAATTATTTACTTTTATAAATAAAAAATATAAGCTCATGATAATGATATTGTGTGTTTTCGTTTTTCATTGATTTTTTTTCCAGTTCTGATCGAATAAATAATTTACAGCAATAAAGACGAACAAAAGCTTTTATTAATATATTTAAATCCTTTTGAGAGTTAAATTATATATTTTCTCTCTTCTTTTTAATTTTTGAGAAGAAACTATTGGGACATATGTGAAAAAAAAGATGCCGTTTTTTCGTTTTTGCAGTTTTCTGTACAAATTCGCTGTAATTGTTAATGTCTTAAATGGAATAAACTATGGTGTTAAATGATTAAATAACAAATTTAATTGAGATAGTTAATTAACTTCTAAAACATAATATTCCCATTATAGATGTCAAATTCTTTCACGCGTATGATATTTCTATTTACAATTAGAGTAAATTTTAAATTTAGCGGAAGTAATTAAGCTCTCGTATATGAGCTCCTTCTCTTTATAGTTTTATCTCTAGAATTTATGATTGAGTTAGAATGAAATTTGGAACATAAGCTATTTAGACCATTACCTACCTGATTCAGCGAAAAAACCTGAAATCCCTAAAGGGAAAAAATGAAGCTAATTAACTATATTAATTACGGTAATTAATTTACACTTCGACATAATGTAATTCTCTTTGTGATATTAACTGTGATTCCAACTTTATAGAGATGCAATGGGAATCGCCAAAGTTATCGAAAAAATGTTTTTTTACATTTCGGATTTTAAAAAAAAGTGTACTAGTTTTCTTAATTTATATAATTTTTATTTGCGCAACATTGTTTATTTAAATTTTTCTCTGTTAAAAATGTAAAATATTTACTAATTAATGTAAATATACTAAGGGTTTTACCAAAGAATGTAAAGGAACAAAAATATAGTTTGAAACACCGATTTAAATTCGCATTATAGTTATTTTTTTGAAATATTTAATAACAAAATTTAAATATTTTCATCTTTTACGATATGCAAAGTTCTGAAATTTAATTAAATTATCAGAAGTTATCAAGCAGAATTTCAAATACAACCATGTATTTTCAATGTTTAATTGAGTAAATCATTAAAAGTACTTTGAAAAACGAATTTATTTATACAGTAATTTGATCTCAAAAATTTGTTCACAAACTAATTATAGTTAATGAATGTTATTATATATATTATGAATGTAATTATAGTTAATGAATGACTTCCAAAACAACAAACAGTATATAGTTTCTGAAAGTTTAATAAATCTTTTATGTGATTTATGTGTTTTTTTTTATCATGGAAAGAGCAACACCCCACTTCGCACAAATAACAATATTTATTTTTTATTAGGAATCAATGCAGGAAATTCTTTTACAATTAAACAAGTAGAAAATTTCTTAAGAAATTACATTACCTTTAAAAAGTGATAATTTTCAAAAACCAATTTTATAAAACTTTATATAGGTTGTGTTTTCTACATTATATCCTTAACTATTCATAAAGATGAACTTACGATTTGTGAAATTTAAAGTGGTAAATATTTTTCATTAATATAAAATGGCATACATGCCCCACAAATGCTCACATTTGTTTTACCTCTATCAACAGTCACAAAATACGATTAGCTACATTATATTGTTACTGTTTAATATACGTCAAAAATAAAATCAGAAAGTTAAAAAAACTTCAATTTTTAAATGGGAGTAATTTGAGGAAATATCAAATTTATTTCAAAATTTTTAAAATAAGTAAGCTGGATGTCTTATTAAAACCACTTTTGAGTCTTTAATGAGGCAAGAAAATAAAATAAAATTTAAAATTTTCTTATTATTAAAGCTAATTTTTATAAATATGAATAATAAATAAGTATAAAAATAGAATAATGCAAGAAAAAGAGGTTTTGCAATAATCTTATAATTCTGCAAATAATGTGACAAAAATAACAAAATATTTTGCAGAGATTTTTTTGGTTGTTTTAGAAAATCAAATTTTTTTCCATTCATAAATAATTCTACTACTAGCTATTTCACGAGAAAATTGATCATAATTTCCTTCCCGTAACAAATGGTTTTAAAAGGTTTATAAATCATTAATGGAGAGGTATGCATTGAGTCCCGTTGAGCGTTAGAAGCAACAATTGATCATTTTTGAAAATTTGTTTATGAATATTCAACAGTTTAGCTGTCAGATTGTCTTGCAATGTTAGAAAGTTAACGTAAATTGAGTAACCTTCCAAATATATGGCATGTAATAGAAAGGAAAATGAATTATCGTAATTCCCCCTAAAATAAATATTTAAGCCAAAAGTTAATCATGAATTTATGGAAATATCTTTCGGTGAAAATAGTTTTTCATATCTTTGTGTTTTTGTGCCGAAGAAACGAACAATTTATTTGACATCATTTTTAGCGTAGTTTTCAGACAGTTTAATTTGAATTAAAACTGCATTTCTTAAAATTAGATATGAATAACTAATTAAAAAGCTACATGAACAAAAAGATTTGAAATCATAAAACAAGTAAGGATTTTAAAAAAGCATTTTGATAGGAAATAATTGAAGATTTGTCCCTATATGTCCTGATACATTTGAGTAATTGATGTAAACGCACTCACTCACTCACTCACTCACTCACTCACTCACTCACTCCTCCTCACTCACTCACTCACTCACTCACTCACTCACTCACTCACTCACTCACTCACTCACTCACGCACGCACGCACGCACACGCACGCACACACGCACGCACACACACGCACACACAGGGTGTTTCGAAACTCATGTAAGAGGTGATAGAAAACATGTAAGCAAGTGATTTCCACCATACAGTGCAAAGATGGAGAGCATGTGGTGAATCATTTTTGACGGGCTATGGAAAGCATAAAGAGCGAGTTTTTATACACATCTTTTCTGCCATGGATTTCAGGAGGCATGGTGACGTATAGTAATTTGGAAAAGGCCTGTAATTACATTCACTGTTTCAATAACTTCATCACATAATATGTTAAATATCTGCTTTATGGACATAGTAGATTTGGAGGAAAATGAGCCAGAATCCAAAAAACCACGTTTTGAGGGAAAAAAATAAAAAACTCCGCAAATACAGATTTCTTTTTCTGTGGCACAGGATATTTCTTTATAATTTTAAAATTGACTTTTCTATTCTTCTGCATATGAAATTCTCTTATACATTACATGACGTAATCAGCGAACTACTCTGTGTAGCTTAATAGCGAAATTAAAAAATGAAAGATATGATGCATTTTTAGATCTCGGGTACCTTTATGCATTTAATCAGGAACTTAATATTTTATTTCTTATAAATCTTATAAAGCTATATGGTCTTGTTCCTCTGGGAGTTTTTAAATTTTTATTTAAATCTCATTTACAGCTTTCAGTTTCAGAAAATATTTTCTCAATCCTACAAAACTTAAATACTTCAGTAGTATGCCATTGTTTCAACTTTTATAATTTCTTTATGAAGTTCTTTCTTAGAACATGTATGCAAGGGTTTCACTTCTACATTTCTACATAGCAGTAAAAAATAGGAAATCTGTATATTTCTTTGGACTCTATTCTATTTTGGATTTTTATAGTAAATATCTTCGCATATAGTTCAGGAAACCATTCACATGCAATAACTACACAAAAATTGATTTCCATGATAACGGATTATAGCTTTATTTTAAGACGCTTGTCTCCCCTATATTGAACGTCTCCCGTATGTTGAAAATCAATTTATTCTTATTTCACACAACGTCTTACTTCCTCTGAAGTAGTAAGTCTCTCCGTTATACAGTTTCACATTTACTTCTATAGAAAACATGCTCTTTAGAGCTTTCTGATGCTCTAGAAGGCATTAGTATTTTTCTCACTCTAGAGTGCAGCATTCACCTCGCCGTTGAATTTTCATATAATTTAACATACAATTACAGATTTTATATTTCTAGAAAAATGCATACATACAATGGAATGAAAACACTAATTCAATATTGGTTACAATAATAAATGATATACAAATATATTTTACACTCATAAACACAGAATTGATAATAAAAGATAACACACAATAGTTCTTTCCATAACTTAATAAATAAATTATTTTTATTACTTTAAATATTTATTACTCTTAGGGGAATTGCAGTTATTGACAATGGTTTTTCCACTCTAAGCCTTAACTTTACCACTCTAAAGGCTCTTGGATTGGCAGATTAATTCTTCAAACTCTCAATTTCCTACACCTACATCATCATTTCTTAGGAGTATTAAATCTCCAACTTTAACATTATCTTTATAAAGAACTTTTTGGTTCTAAGTTGTAGAATCTTAGGTAATTATTTGATCCTTCCTTCCAAATAAAATGAACAAATTTTGTTATTTTTTGTAGTAATTTTAATCTAACTTCCACTTCACTAATATTAGACTCTGCTAGAGATGCATTTGGTCAGCTAATGATGTTACGATCTGCTTCAAAACCGTTAGTTGGAGAAAGCGATTGTTTGACCTTATACAATAAAATTAAATAAATATAATCACATTATACAAACATGTAAAAATATTTTTGATCAAAATATTCCCCAATAGTATATGTTAATTTATGCTTGTATGGCAAAAAGGGTTTTTTAAAAATCTTTATTCACTGTGCTCCAGGGTTTTAGCTATTCCTTGAAAAAAAAGTTTTCATTTAACAGCCAGACAGAAAATTAAAAAAAAATTCCTACTTGGCTATCAGATGAAACCTTACTTTTTTTTTCGTAAATTCTTGATTTTCTTCTTATACTCTATAATTTAAACTATTTTGCAAACAGTAATTCAGCCTTTCTCATTATTTTAATGTTTTTTTTTCCTCTTGAAAAACCTAAAAACCCTAAAATTAAAAAAATAAACCAATTATTTTTCTATTCTTAATTTTTGGATATTAAAATAAATCACATAAATGTCTCAGATGATGGAAATTAAATGAACGGCTCTGATTGTCTTTCATTTAATTGGATAGTATTCTGGATACACTTCTGCAATCACATCTATTGAAATGTCTCTCTCAGGTTACTGGCCAGTAGTCAACAAAAACCTCGTCCACACGACCGCAGCTCACTTATAGTCAAGTTTTTGAGACCTATACATCTAGAAAGATCTGCTAAATTCTCTTCTGACGATACATGGTACCAGTGCTGAACGTTCGTTGTTTCTTTAATTGCAGTCAGACGGGAAGAGAGTCTTTGATTACTCTTTCTTTATATTTTATTTTCTATTGTTCTTTTAGAAGGTTATCCTCAAATATCTTTTCTTTATCACTAGGCATTTTTACACAACCTTTTTCATCAGCCTATGTTCGAGAATTCTAGATATCCTCTCAGGAACTCTCGTTACTGGAATAAACAATATAGAGTTTTCTCTAGAAGATTCCGCAATAAATTTAAATTTTGAAGTGCATTGTTTCTAGAGTTTCCTAAAACAATTAGGATTTTCTTTGAAGGGGTATTTTAACTATGTATCAATTCTCCGTATTTCTAGTATAATTCTTTTTAAGATGTTACTCAAAAATTCTACTTTATTTTTCTACAATTTGTTTCGGGTTAAGTATTTTTCGCCTTCTCATATGTCTTGATGGTTTCTTTTAAATTAATACTTTGATGAATAAGATCCCAGTAATTCATTTGCTTACTTAAATTAGGAATAACATCAAAATAGCTAGTTTATTTTCTTAATTAGGAATAACACCGCTAAAATTCATTCGTTTATTTGAATTTAATAATTTGAATACTTATTAAAAATCCCAAAACAGTATTTTGCAGAATTAATTTTGTTTCAGGAATGTATATTTGACCCGGTCTCAAAAGTTTATAGAAAGTTTCTGCTACTAATGAAATATCTGCATGACCTGGTAAATTAAAGTTTTCATAGGTTAGTTGAATGTTGCACAAATCTTAACTATCGATATCAATTGGTCTAGATCAAGTGAAACTTGTGATTTTTGGAACCACTTAAAAATCCAATCCCTTCTCAAATTTCTTATTTTGATCGGTTATTGTTCCAATAACTTTGATTTTATTCTCAAGTAAGTATTATTTAATTCGTTTACCATTATAAATGTTTTATTTCTCATTAATTGTAATTTGACTGCACATTTTCTAGTCATAAAATTCCAACAAACTACAATTCAGCAAAGCCTAAGCTTTGGAGTGGGTCCGAAACATTCCGTTAAAAAACAAAATTCAATGCGAAGTAGAACCATTTTTGTGGGGATCTTCAATATATGTCGTTGTGATCATAATTTGATCCGTCGTTTAGAATTCTACTGTCCCCGGTTAGAGGTGTAGGGAAGAAGAAATATAGCTTCCTTTTGTAATTCGCTGTCATCCCTTTCTTCCATAGTTGAACCTTATAGTAATGAGAACTGTAAGGTCAAATAATGTCCTTTTTGGCACACGAAATACGAAAGCTTTGATTAAATTTATAGTTTAACAAACATTTAAAAATTAATCATTATTTCTCAAAAATTGTACTCGCTTATTTACGTTTAACTTTTTATAATCTGATCACTTACACAGATAATGGTTTTCGTCACATAATACACATTTCATATGTTTTTCATTCGATAGAAATCCCTTAGTCATATTTTTCACTTTTGGATTAAGGTTACTGTTTTCAATTAAATTTTTACCGCGAAAAGTATAGTACACTTCAATTTCTCTTCTCAAGATTGAAGGCTTGAATCCTCCTCCTCCCTGTTTTACATTTACATGAGATGTGGTTTCTTTATCCAAATTTTTAAATAATTTAACAATTGCAATTATATATAATTACTCCTTTAGTGATACAAAGTTTAATCTTTATTTAATCTTAAATAATAATCTGAAATATTGGTGAATCGTGTAGTAAACTTAACAAAAGTTTTATTAGTCTGACGGTTGGTTCTTAAAAATTTCTCCAAGCAACTTAAGCGTGTCGAATCAAATTTCAGTAAGTTTATAGATTTAGCTGTTTGTAATCGTTTCATTTATCATTCTCTATATAAATTATAATAGAAGCTTTCTCTTATATTTAAAAGAATTCTCTAAATAAGTTTCTAATAACTCTAAATAAGAGTCAGCTTTCATTTTTTTTTATTTTTTGCAGCTCTAATTACTGATGTTCCCTTTTTTTTAAACACTTCTAATATTACATTAGCTAACTTCAAAGCAGACTCATGATACTTCTCACACTGTTCGAAAAATCCTTTTATAACATTCAGTAATTTTATTATAATGAATTTATCACATAATATTAGTCCTAATTCAGGGACAATAGGCCTCAAATTTTCTTCCCGAGTACCTTTGAACATTTTTAAAACTTATTTTTAAACTCTTGGAGTATCGCTAGAACCCAACTTGTCTGTCCTCTTAAATATTAATCTCATCACAAATTTAAAGTTCAACTTTATTTAAAGCACAGATAATGTAATTAAAATAGTGACTCAAATTCAATTCAAGAATATAATAAATTACTTTTCAAAGCTTAATTTACTATATCTGTGAAAGGAGAAATGCTCTATAAAAGTTTACTGCCACTCCTTATGGATATTAATAATTTCTATAAAATGTCATAGATATCAACTTCGATAAGCATAGTACTTCTTAACAGGATACGATACGAGTTTATACGTAATGGTGAAACTTCGATTAGATAACGTCGGGTCCTAGTCCTTATAGATCATTCACACACGTAATTAACTTTCGCGCTTTATTCAAAGCCTTCACAGATTTTCTGTCTTTAAACTATCGCAATCCTTCTACTATCGTAATCTTTCTATCTCTCTGAAATCCTTATCTGTTCCTTTTATACACTTGATTATAATTATTCACTAAATTTGTTAAACTTTACCTAACTTACGTAACTATGTTTCAATGGGTTTGAAAGGAGATAGGAACTTAAATATAAAGTCAGAAAAAAATTCAGATGTTAGATAATAGGAGAGTTTCGTGAATAGTCTATGTTAACCTCTGTCAAAGTTCTACAATATGTTATTTAAATAAATTTCTTAACTGGAGATCTCAAAACAGCATCTACTTCATTTATCAATTCATTACTGTTTTTGAAGATCTAAAAGTTACTGATTTTCTCCGGATGAAGCAGGACTATACTATTGCAATTAGTTTTTTTAGCAAATTTCTCTCACACATACAGTTCATTAAACCACTCACACGCAATAAACACACAAAAATTGATTTTTGTAATAATACACTGTAGTTTATTTTAAAACATATGTCTACTCTGTATATAAACTCAATTAACTCTTATTTGAAACACACATCTCACTTCCTTTGAGGGAACTTGCAATCTCTCCATTACACAGTATCATAATATTTATCCTTACAGCGCATGCACTTTAAATCCCTTGCATACACGGGCGCTAGTATCTTTCTCTCTTTCAGGACATGCAAGCGTCAACAGATTTACATGAAAGACAAACGAGATCTTCATTCAAACTTTGTATAAGGAAAACAACAACAACATTAACTGAATTTAATGATCTGACAAAGGTGTGAAAATGGAATGGAAGGAAATGATTTTTAATATGACTCAAATTATAAAAATTGAAATGTAATCAGATGTGAAAGAGCTGTTTGACTATTTTGCAAACAGCAAAATAGTCAAACAGCTCTTTACTTCCAAACGTGTTTTTGGAAGTACTATATTAATTTTATATATTCTATGAACAATGTGTCTCATTTACAAGGTATAACATAATGGGAATTTTTGGGGTTAAAATAATGGTATTTCTTACATTCACACAAATTTTAAAACCAACACAAACGAATTTATTTTAGAATCTTTATGTACTAATTAATTTAATGTCAAATGTTTGCATCATTTTTGAACCATTAGTCTATTTCAGTTTATCTGTTTCAGCATACTGCGTTTTTAACTAAAATAAATTAATTAAATAAACAATTCTTGTAGACGCAGGTAGGATCTGAGTATTTTTTTCTTAAATTACATTTATCGAATACTTAGATCTAAACTGATATAAAAAAACTGTCCGCTTATACCACCCTCAATTTTATTTCACTTTTAGATGCTGAAATATATTTTAGAAAATAATACTTTTTGAACTCTAACAAATTTACTCTCTCATATACCAGCTTTCTTTAATTCAATTTCTAATTACCTTTATAAACATGGGTTAATGATTTTATTTGTTGGTTACCAAGCCTCTCCAAAAGAATAAGATATAAATAATATTTATGTCTTATCACATTTATCCCCAATTTTAAAACATTTTTAAATACTTGAAACCCCATAGATAAATAACTAAATCAGGTGTAAAATATTTCTTAAAAAATCTAGAGAAACATTGTATTTTGACGCAAAAATCTGTATTTAAACTTATTCCTTAGAATACATTTTAATGCATTGAAATAAATACAATAGTCTGGTTTATGGAAAGTAAGTAGACATGATATGGTACTAACATTAAATTCTAGAGTTAAAGATGTTTCAGTAGAGTTGAAGGGATGCCACTACTAAGAATGTTGGGTCTTAAAACAAATGCAGAGAAAGAGAGGTGATCCTCATTTTTGACCAATTGAAACATTGATGCATTCAGAGTTTATATCGTAATTATTGAATAAAAATATTCTCGTAATTCTTAACTCAAGTTTTAACTTTCATTACAGTTATAGTCCTCAAGGATCAATAGTTTTTGTCTCATAATAATTTTAAAGATTGAAATATCAATCAGCAAAATAAATCAATAAGCACCTTAGAATAATAATTATTTTTAACATCGAATAAACTTTAAACACATTACTACATTTAAACACATTACATTGAATGACTGCTTTTAATATTGTTTCTAAAGATTAAGCATAACTAATGAAAGGGATGACATATATTAAAATATTTTATAATTGTTTCATTGAAATGTTATCAATGTTGTTTATGAGGGGTAAGGGCGTTATATAACACTACATAAACCAACACCGTATAAAAATACCTTTTCACCACTATACAATACACGGCTTTTGAAATAAAGTTACATATTTTCTAATTATTGTAAGTTCAGCTTGTGAAATGATTTTCTGTGTTCATATTACTCCTGAACACCATAGTTGGTTAACTGAATACATCGTATTAAAATAATATTAATGATATTGACGAATGCCTAACTTAATTTCTCTCTATATATGGAAGTCTATGTATATTACATTTACCATGCATATCCAACGTATATAAAGCTTTTATATGTCGGACAGCCCGGATTTTGATTTTATTGCTTATTAACGTCCCTCCCTCTCCTAACTTCCACACCACGCCACTAAGAAATCGTGGGGCCTCGTCCAAATTTAACGTGCAATAACTTTTCTATGTGGCGCTTCTTGAGTGACATGAGAGCTTTAACCCGTGACTCAACGAAAATCCCGGACTTGACTCTGCGACCCTCATCGCTTGACGATCCTATAAACCAGCATGTATCGAACAATTTTTATGATTTTAATTGGGTAAACTGATTGAAGAAATGATATTTGAAAATGCTATATTGTATGATTTGCTTTCCCCCTACCTTTCGCTTGGTTGTTTCCCTATATGGGGTGGGTGAGGCAAAAAGATGTTAACACTTTATGTGAGACTAATTCACGCTCGTCATCGCTGGAATTCCTGCCCAAATGGCCTAGAGGGCTTTACAAATAACAATGGACGAACTCCATAACTGCATTGGGAAGCATGGGTGCCCAATTGAAACCCTGTAACCAAATCCCTGCCTTAAATGCCTCGGAATTTAAAGTGATTAAACACCAATTTAATGTTAACATTCTTTTGCCTTACCTTGTATTTTACATTTGGAAAAAATTATCAGTTTTGAAACGTCGGCTATATTCACATTATATTTTAATTAAAAACATGAATAACAATGATTTGTTCCGAGACTTCCAATTTATAAGAATCTGGGACTTTAAGAAAACTTTTTCCCCCTTGAATACGAAACTTTCAAATTTTTGCGTTTATTTAAATGCTTCATGGGTTTTTTCACATCAATGCTAAAATAACTTCAGAAAATAATGATTCAATAAATGCAAAAGAAACCTGTATTCTAACTTTTTCTGGGTTGATAACATTTCTTATGGAAATAAATTTAATTTCCGGGTCAAATGACCAATAAAGGAAAATAATACGAAATTATATAGAATTTTTTTACCATAATTGTGAATATAAATAAAAAAGGAAAGGGAAGAATTTATTGTATATATTTTCTTAAAAGATCATGAATTCAAATTAAAATAAGCAAGAGAATATTTATAAATTTTATAAATTGATATTCGACTGTTACGATATATGTACAGTGTTAATAGATTTCATAAGACTTTAATTTGTTTATTATAATTAGTCAGATCTGTGTATCAGTTTAAATAAATAATCTTAATTAGCACTGCAATGAAACATGGGACATATTTTAAACCTGTGTGATACTATGCATTAAATGAGCAATATTTTCTTGGCTTGGTATTTTTACCAAGCCAAGAAATTCCAAACTAGCAGTTAATAAAACTGTTGCTCTCTCATATGGATATTTGTAATTAAAACTTTTGAAGGGTATTATATACTCAAAGCAGATAATTTTTGTTGGCAAGGTTTACAGTTTAATGATAGGTATTTGTGTATTTTAACAACATAGTGAAAACATTTCATTTGAGAAAGTATCTTCACAATGAGCAACAAACAAAGATACAAATGCATCGTAAATCTCAATCAATTTTCAGTGCTGCTGAGAACATCTTTAGTATCAATCTTAATCCCTCTTCCTTTTGAGTTTCGAAATTTGCTTCAGTCATGTGTATGCAAAGACCGTATTTTACTCCATCTAGTACAATGTTTTTATTTCATTATGGATATTAAAATATCCCCATTTAATACCCTAAGCTTTTTAATGATATTTGACTTTTTGAAATAAACTAAGCCACTTGTTTAATTTCTGATGATAATCGAAAAAAAAGTACAACTTTTTATAGAGTTTCTACAATAAACGCTACTATTTAACTAAGTCATTTACATGAATTTTTAATCTCAATTTCTTCAGTAAGAAGATGATTATTTCCCTTTAATTGTGGTAAAAGATTTGGATAATGTGAACTATTTTGGCATTCAGAATTAACAGAGTTTCAAATGATATAAAGATTTCAAAATTTTCTATATAATTCATTGCAAAATTATTGAAACTCTATTTAATTAAATCTATTATTTTGTCAAGAACAATTGATATAAGAGTATCAAATGATCTAATCAAATGTCTTTATAAACATCTTTTAATCTCGTAAACGATGTTTTAGTCCAAGTTATACTTTTTAATTAGAACATACTAAAACGTATATGTAAATATTAGTAATTTCTGTTTTTGTATATTAATTTAAGAATTTTTTGAAATACATTATTCAAATCAATCTTAAAATTTTCATTGGATTTCAAAATATAAGCAATTTGCTTCTGATAGCTCGAAATGTTTGATTCCTAATCATTAGTTTGCTTTTTATTAAAATCTCTAGATGATATTTGCCTGTATTTATAACTCAAGTAAACAATTTTCCGAAGTAACTTTTTTGTAATGTAATTTACTATGCAGCATGTAATTTTTAATGAATGCGTAACTTTATCGCTTAGTATATTTGCCTCAAAAGTTTGATAGAAAAATAAGGGATATGTTTATAATAAATTAAAAGAATATTAACATTGAAACTATACATAAGCCATACAATAGCTAGAAATAATAATAATTCCATAGCATTATGCATTGTTGATTTTAATGGTACTGGAAGAATAAATATGAAAACATTACGATCAAAAGTAAATTACATACTATTATTAACTATAGAAAAATTCAATTTGTGTTTCAAATATTAGAAAAAAAATTCCATATGATTTAGACAAGAAAATCAAAATTTAAACAACTGAATTACAAATTGTAGCACATTTTTCATTTGAGTCATTAAGCCATCGGTAATAGATATCTTATAAAACCAAAATACTCATATGTCAATATTTTTTTTTTACTTTTTTCAGCATATTATTTTATTTGTATTTAATTACATACATTTACTTGCATATGAGTTCAAGAATTTCGGGCATATCTGCATATATAAATAATTTAATAATATATTTTGAATACATTCTTATGTTTGAGTACAAATATTCATCACACATGTTTTCGAACATTACTACAGAACACCCCCCTCCCCACCCCTATACATACTCAACTCTTTTTTTTTACACTGCTTTTTTCACATCAGCCTGTGTAGAGAAAAAAAATGACATTAAAGAATTAATTATGTGCTTTTATAATTATATTTATATGAAAACCCAATTTTTTTACTCGGTAGATACGTTTCTCAGAAAAACGTGCAAGAAAATCGTGTAAGATGAAAAAACTCTAAACATTTTCCCAAAAAACCATGCAAAAAATAAAAATAATGAAATTCATATTAAACATTTATAAAACAAAAACAATTCATTTTTATTACTTACAAAATTAAAATTAATGTACAGTGAAAATTTAATCTATAGGTACATACATCATATAAAAATTCAAATTGGAATTATGAATAAAACTACTAACAACTATTCATGACTACTTGATAACAAGCGTGCACGTTCATTACGAACTGGATCAAAAATTTTATCATCAGTAGGTGCGTCAGACATGTCTAGCACAATTGTTGGCTTAGATTCAAATGAAGAATTTCGTTCATTATTAACGGCCTCTGTTTCAGTATTTTTTTTGTTACGAAGTTTGTTATTAGTGGCTGTTTTTTTTTTTTTTGGCTTCTCAAGTTGCTTATATAATTCTTGATAACCTGCTGCACAAAACTTAAGATTACGTTTAAATTTTAATGCACGTTCTGTGTCAGGATCATGAGTAAGAAAGTGTTGTTCCATACTTGTTGCAAAATTCTAGCACTCGCGAATTAATCATCTGTTAATAGCTGAATTTCCTCTTCGACTTCATTAATATAGACTTCTTTGTTATCATAAACTATCATAATTTCGATCAATTTGTCCTCATCCAAAGGACATTCTAGTATCGATTCTTCGATGTCAGCCATTTGCATGTTGTTAAGGCTTTCTCCGCTAATTGGATTTGATAGAGTTATAATTTCAGAACACACTGCTGACTTTTGTACTACGAAACCTCCACTTATGACGCATACTGTCAAAACATTTTCCGACAAGCATTTAAGGTCTATTGGCGCAATTGTTTGATGGCAGAAGAAGTATGTGTAATACAATCCCTAATCCTAAACATTCTCCATGTTTCCACAACAGTCAAATTTCTTTCTTCCTTTGGATCTAAAATATATTTAAACCTTTGCTTTACATAGTACATTTTCAATGCTGTAATAATACCCTGATCGAGTGGCTGAATGAAAGAGGTGGTATTAGGTGGCAAAAATACTTGAACATTTTATTTTTTTGGGGGGGGATTAGTGTTAGTACAAAAAATCGTGTAAAAAAGTTTATTTAGAACCGTGTTATTTCAAAATCATGTGATATATATATATATATATATATATATATATATATATAATAATAAGTACACGACCTTCAAAATAAAATCAATTTTAGGACCTTTTTTTATTTCATCGAAAACATCTAAATTAATGAAAAAACCACGTTTTAGAATATCTTATCAAAATTATTATTAGAAATATTATCAAAAACTCATCTTCTATTAATGAAACGCACAGTTAAGACATCTGGATTCTTCTTAAGAAAATATACATTTTAATTGCTTATTAATATATATTAAAATATATTAATAAGAAATTAAAATTTAGCTTTGAATTTACTTATAAAGTAATGACTGAGGAACAAAATTTTACCTTCTTGTAATTCCTTCTTGAACAAAGAACCAGTGTAATTGTTTGCTTGAAATGTTTACATGTATACCAGTTTTAATTTCTTGGTGTTTCTTTATAGTTGCCTTTTTCATACTTATTTCTTTAATGCCGTGATACATATTTGTATATTTAATTTTTATTCAATTTTATATCAGGAACTATTTAAGGTTGACAGTTTTTCATTCTCATTATGATATAGGACGTTTTAAATTATAAATGTAAACAAAAACCAGTTGGATATTAGGTATGATTTTTAAAACAACATTAATGAAAATTTACTTAAAAGGATCATAGGATTTTTTTTGAAGCTTTTCTTACCACTTGTATAACTTTAGAATTGTTGCTGACAGTTCTATTTAGATATTTATTGGATATTGTTTAGAAATTATAATGACCTATTGTCGGAAGAATGGGAAGGAAGGGTCGACATCTCTAAAACATTTACTTTATTGACAGCTCAGCTACAAATCTAAAGAACAATCAAACTAGAAATCTATACTATCTATCAGCTAGGAGTCTATCCGCTCTCTGCCTCCGCTACGCTTGCTCTCTCTTGAAAGCTTACACTATATATATACATAATAGTCTTAATTTGCATACCTCCGTTCTCTTCTTCGGAGGAAGTCCTCTGATACAAATAAGTGCTAATTCCCCAAGAGGACTATTAGTGACAAGGTCGCTGATAGATCCGTCACAAAATGATTTAGAAATATCCAATCAATAAAGTCTGAATGTTGTAAACATTATATATAATCCTGTAACAATTATTTAATTGTCTGTGAAATTTAAATAAACTGGACTTTGGCTATTGTATGAAGTTGAAAATTGAATAGAGTCGCTCATGAGACGAGTCTATTTGAGCTATGATCAATATATGGATGGCAATGCTCACTGATATTTTCCTCTATGTCATTATCAAAACTCAAGCAAAGTGTTCAAATATATGTGCTACTGTCATTATTTCAATCATTTCGATATGTTAAAGTTACCTTTCCTCTTATGACATGTATGTTACAGTTGACGGTTACGTGTCACGGAATGATAACAACGAACCTTTTCATTAAATCTGGCAATGAAATACTCTCCATGTATTTAGATATTTGATGTAGATTAAGGTTTTATCTCACAAATTCATTGCTCAAATGTTTTGGAAATATTATTTTAAGTTTAGCTTATTTCGAAATAACTATTTCAAAGCAAAGTCGTTAGAGCTATAAATTATTTATTCTAACTCACTTGTCTTTTAAATATTATTATATATGTCAATTACTTATCATATGCTATAGGAATTCTAGTTTAAATTTAGTTTGATACAATGTGGCTTTGATACAATGTTGATTATGTTTGCTTTGAAACAATGAACCTCTCATCTCAAATTTGTTTTTGCAATTATAACATTCATACCATTATACTTGCATATTATGTTTTCTCTTTCTATATATTAATTTCTGAAATTTATTATTATTATTATTACGTCAATTACATTTTTAAATTAATATATGAAATAAAATTGTTTGATTAAGAAATTCGCAGCACATTAAATTTTTTATTTGCAATAGTTTTGCACATGCTTAAAGAAAAAAATTAATATTATCAGTTCTTATATATTCTAATTATTATATATTATATACTTAATATCAATTACAATAAATGTTACATTTGTATAAATTTTTTCTTATTTTAGGATTATCCACAAAAATGAAAAAAATGTTTAACACCTCATTCTTTATTGATGTTGAACTATATTGATTATTGTATAATTTATATTTTAAATACATCACTAATTTTTGATATAACTACATGATGTTGTAAAATTCATGTGTGATCCGTATTTGTATAAAAGTAATATTTAAAAAATAAATGATACATTCTAAAAAACATAGTGGGGTATGCAAAAATGATAAGTAATTTAGTATAAAAATTTATTTGTTCCGCATTTCAGCATAGATTTATTTAGGGTGTATTTATTAGAAAAATATCTTTCCTCGTAATTTCAACGAATATCAGTGATTTAAAAAAACTTGTTTCATGTAAACCTTTCTATGTACCCATGCTTTCAATAAATATTTCATTTATTGAAAGCATGGACGCATCTTAATTGAAGCGACGGTGTGGAAGATCGGACTCTAATTTAAAATTTACAGTTCCTGCAACCTACATAAACTATGCAACCTCAATTGCATTATAAAGGCAATGTGTTCAACATCAAGTTTCAAATATCTCTTTAAGACCCAGAATTTTCAATTTGAAGCCCGGTTTGCAGTTAACCTTCCATTTTCAGTCTCTTAAAATCCTCGCATTTCCCAAACTCACTTAGATAATTGGATGGCTCATCGTAACCCTTTATGGCTTAGTTCTCTTGATTCTCTTGCTGAAAGACACCTTGCCATTCTAAAGTCTTATGAGGCGAGTTGAAGACTTAGCCATCATATTAAACTTACAGCAAGTATAGCAAATAATTCATTTAAATGATCTAGCAAATGTCAGGTTGTTGATAGAGATGTATCAAAAGTTTTAAATTAATGAATAAAAGATAAGGTTTTAGACACAAATTGAATAACTTTTACCTTTATGTTGTTTTATTTTGAAGAGTGTGAAAATATTAGCAACTGAAAAGTAGCACACTTTAAAGTTAAAATAAAAATATTTTCTAAATAACTTGCATGAACTATTGCTTAAGCTCTGATATTAAGAAGTTGAACTATTCTTTTGAGATGTGAAATAAAAATTTACCTTCTAGAAATTATACTTTTAAGTAATGTAACTAAATAAATCTGAGATTAAGAAGTTTCTTTTGTTCACATTGCACGGAGTTGCTTTTTATGTAATTATTTTGACAAAACTTTTGAAGGTGATTGTTTTAAAACATTATGAATTTGTACTTTTAATAAAACTCTGTTTATTAAAATACATTAATTAAACGAAGAGGAAATGCATATCATATTTTATTGATGCATGAAATGTTTTCTTTAAAAAACATTGAGTAATATAATTTTGAGCAGAAGATTTTTAAATATTTTATTGATGTTCCTCATTATCAGTTATTTTCCAATAATGACTGAATTTTAAAGCCTCAATTCAAATATATCTTGTAGAATATATTTAAAATCAAAATTTTTTACTTTAACTATTTACTCTGAAATAAACTTAAATCATATCTTGATAGAGTACTAAACAAAAGGCAGGAGTACGTTAATTTAGTTTATAATTACAATTTATTATCTTTACGCTATAGTAAAAACGATTTACAGAAACTTACTACTACTAATAATAATCTCGCTTTTGGTTTGAAAATTAAATCATCTCATTAGGCTTCAGTCATATTTAATTCACATAACAATATAAAACTTTTAGTCAAATATATATATATATATATATAGTTAGGAGCTTCATCCTACTTTGTCTGTAAATATGAGTAAATGTACATTTTTGTCAACTCAGTTTCTTCAAGGTTTAATTATCGAAAATTACAGTACTTTTCAATAAAGATAACCAAGAGAATACACACTGATAAATTTCTTATACGAGTTCAAGAAGCATTGAATGTTTTCTGTTTTAAATTAATCTAATCTTTCATCTTAGTACATGACTTACAAATTTTTATTGCTCTGTGATTTTGAAGAAAAAAATGCTCACAAAGAGTTTTCTTTAAGATAAGAAAGGGAAATAAAGAAATTCAACACTACTTCGCTGTAACTTATTTCTGTAGAATACTCATCTGATTTTAAAACAAAAAGGAGTTAGACAGTAGAAAAAGCAACCTAAAGTAATAATAAAAAAAAGTTACTGTAACTCAGTATCACCTTTTCCCCCCTTTACCTGATTTTATCTGCGTTAAAATGTGAAAGTTTTATTTATATTTTTTTCCTGAGAACATTCGCATCTAGACGCATCTAAAATAGAATACTGTACTTTCACAATCTAGCTTAAAATACTAACATAGGCGTTAATCATAGAATGTAGATTATTATTAAGCTAGTAATGTATCCTATTCTTGAAGAGTGATTAACACCCATTAAAAATTGTTTCACTTAAATCAACTTTAGTCGTATGACGCGTCAGTCAGTTGAGGAAGTTAATATGTATTCCAATCATATTAGATCAATAATTGTTGCGCAGCAGATGTTTAATTGAGTCTAACACAAGAAGCCACGTGAAAATTGGAAGTTTTTAAGTTTTATTCGTTACTGATAATCGGCAGAATTATTCTAAACAGCTTGAAGAAAGGTGGTGGAATTGTTAAGGAAAATTACTTTGAGCTAGGAATATAAAGGTTTCTGATTTAAAATTGAAATTTTTAAGGCGAAAACGTTTAAGGATAGTCTACAAAATAATACATGGCTTCTTTAAATGTATAAGCTTCTTACCTATACATTAATCTAATAACTTTTCCATGAAGAACTAGTCGTTTTTTTTACATTTATGATTAATTTATTATACATCAAAATTATTGATAAAAGAACATTTTAGAAAATAGACATAAAGGAAAATGTATACTGATACAATCTATTTCAATTCCTATGTAATTATGAAATGCTAAGTTAGATATTTAAAATAAATAAAATGGTTATCACGATTAAAAAACTTTGTGATATCTGCAATCATATATAAACATCAAAGTAAAATGTTCAATATTTTTTTAAAATTAATAATTATTAAATCTCACGAATGGTAACATTTTGTCGATATTTATTTTAGTCCTAAGCATAGGAAGCAAAGAAAAAAACCCTGTACAATGTTAAAAAACGAGATTCATCTTTCCATGTTTTTTAAGTATCTGTTAGAAAAAGGACTCCAAAGCATTAAGAGTTTCACATTCATAATTTTCTATTCTGTTTATAAAGAGTGGGTCCAAGAATTGTTTTAATTTATGAATGAAACATTTTCAATGTAGAATTCTGAACGACATTCCTCTAATCATGTAAAATAGAAGAGTAATTTTTTTTCTAGAATTTGATTACCGTTAATCTGTTGATGGATTGAAATTTTCGGAGCTTCTTCTAAATCACATAAAATGATATTATCCATACGCATATATATATATATATATATATATATATATATATATATATATATATATATATATATATATATATATATATATATATATATATATATATATATATATATATATGCCTACTGTTAATTTTGCAAAACGCACTCAATGGATAAAATATTATTTATGTTGTATATATACGATGCATAAGAAATAAAGGAAGATATTGTATTGTAAACAACTTTTACAGAAGCAGAATATTGAAATTACTTACATAGTTTTCGAAACTAAATTTAAAAAGATAAAGAAATAAAATATCAGCAATCGCAATTTTCCCTCTCACAGATTAAACAAATGTTTATGTTATACTTCAAGTGGACTAAAAAATGTAAATCTGAAACATTTGATTCCGTACTTTAAACATGTTTTGTTTTTATTGCATACGTTATTTAAAATATTTGTACTATATTTTGTAATGCAAAATTCTTTTTTATTTGTCACATAAGTAGATTCTTAATTTTTATGTGAACAACTGCAAATTCAAATTTAAAATAAACTCATTTAAACTTAATAGATGCATTAAGAAGCAGCCATTACTCAACTTATTTTGAGAATCGGTAAAATAACTAAATAAGGCACCAGCACCTTATTTTGATCTTAAAACTCGACATCTGTTAGAATCCCACGTTTTTAACGATTTTCCTAGCCTAGGAAAGCAAATTTTTGAAATCAAATGTACCATTAATGCTATTACAAAGGAAGATATTTTGTTCTTATTTTTAAATACAAAAGAGCTCTTTATTCGAGGAATAAAGTGACAAAATGTAATTCAACATATAATACTTAATAATCAAGTCAGTAGTTAACAGCTGAATGCTTTCACGTAATTTTACCATCATTAAGATATACCCTGACTTAGCATTCAATTCATTGAAAAATACTCCTTTGAATAGTGTGTTAATTAAAGATATAGAGCATTTTTTCGTTTTTGAGAATGATACAATGCCGAACATGAATGATTAATGTAAATCCAGATTACTGATTTTGAATTATTCCCCCTGAAAAATTTCTGATTAGTTTAATTATACCGACTGCGGCGGAGCTTATTATCCTAATAGTCTGAAACACAGAAGTGAAATTTTATTTCTTTTTTTTTTTAAACCGAACATATTATTATAATTAAATTCTCCTGCTGTTGAAATCTGGTTGTAACATTATTTATAAACAAAGAATTTGAATTTATTACTTATCTTTAAGTCAACGATATGTAATATTTAATTACAAAAGAAGTAAGCATGCACACATATTCTTTTCATTCTTGAATGAACAGCAAAACCTTTATTTGTGATAAGAATAACTCATGTATATACTTAGCGATAATTTTTAACAATCGCCTTTATGTCTATAATTCATATACACAAGACAATTACATTCAAGAAAAACTGTTCCGTTGATTATTATCAGTTTAAATTCAAAAATAAGCAAATAAATACTAAGTTTAAAAACATCTGGCTAATAATTATGATATCTGTTTAGTAAAAACTATTAAATTTTTTCTATTACTAAGAAAATATTAGATGATTTCGTATGTGTTAACAGATATTTTGATGAAGAAATTAAACAGAAAAAGCTGGAATGTCTCATTCCTTTTTCAAGATTCTGTGAATTGTAAGTTGTAAGACAGTTCTATTTAGAATTATAACTCCCACATCTTCAAAAGACATTTCAGATGTTTACTTTAGCATATTAAATAAAGAAATATAAGTGAATTATAATCACACACACACACACACACACACACAAAACACACAAACCCACACACACCCACAACAAACACACAACACACCCAACACACACACACAATATATGCATACTGGACAAAAAATTAGGCAACAAGAAGGAGTCGTCAAAAAAACGAAATTTACATACGCAATGACTACTTGATATATAAGAAAATGAACCTAGCGCGAATGATACGATTAATCGCAGTGTGAGGTATAAATGTTGATGTCTTGGACATTTCGTTCATATTTGCTGTAACCTTGCCTCTCTAGTTCATTAACACATGGGAGCCCCAGCTCGGTCCAAATGCCCAGATGTGCAGTTGGAGACAAATCTGGGGATCAGAACAGTCAAGGAAGCATTGTTAACAGGTGAGGAGAGTCTTGTAACACTCTTCAGACAGGCCGAGCGTTGTCTTGTTGAAAATGTAAACTCCGGGGCCATGTTGCAGTAGATGGCAACACATGTGAGTTGCAGCATGTCGATGGGCATACCGTGTGTCATGTGCCATGGATCATACTCAGGGATGACTGCATGTATTGGCAGAAGTGGCACCCACCTGCCACCAAAGCCGTAAGCGCGGTCGCCGTGCCGCAGCATCGGCGCGTTCACCAGCGGCCCCTCAAACCAAACACGAATAGTCTACCGATAGGCTGAATTTACCGCATTTACGTGACGATGTTTCTGTAGCCGATTATCAGCGCAGATTCCATGATGCCGAAATGGAAAGAAGTGTCGACAGGCGCATTACGGCCAGCGATGAAAATCTTAAAACGGTCATGGCGGAACATAGTAGAAGACAGTATCGCCAGAAGATGTCGGAGGGCGTTTTCCATGCAAGTTAGAGCAAACATATTTCTTTGAGCGATGTTTCGATGACAATTCAAGATAGTATATTTCAGAGCTTAATATATGAACGACAACGCCATGCGGTTCACTGCCACCGATATTGTTTGTCGTGTCGTAGTTTGGGCTAATGCAACGGCCGATTTCGATGGCCGCTTATCGGGGATACTCTTCAAATTGATGTTCTGTAAAAGACCAGCAAAATCAAACAGGCTTTGCTACTTGTTTACCCACAGAGAACGACGTTAAATGCCCTACTGCCATAACGCAATCACGCTGCATTTCCAATCATTTGCATATCTCCCATGTACCTTCATGCCAAGTTTCGTTGAAGCGATGCTGCAATTATTCCTTCATGCGCTATTTGTTTCGTCCAAGAGTATATATGTCGATATAACACAAAAAATAACCATTCACAATCTTAATATACACTCAATCGTGCGTAAACAAATCTCATCGGAGTCATGCGCGAAATAGCAATTGCAAACAGAGCCAAAAATGGGTTAATAGGGGGATATGATCCCCTACAGATATATAGGCCTCGCGACGTGATTTTTTATACTGTAAATAAGGGAATTTATGGTTCTTGTTAAGAATGGTCATACTCGTTCTGCAACGCTAGGCTTGGATGTTACTTCGGAAGGGGCTTGCGAGTTGCCCTCTCCAGAGCTTCCTCTGTGCTCTATAAGACACGCATGCACATTTGGCTGGCCAATTTATCTGGCAAATATCCTTCATTTCTCTCCAGACCTATCGACCAGATGAATTTTATGGCATTTCTACTGTCTTCCATTAAAAGGAAATCAGGACAAATCTTCAACACCAAAGCACAACATAGGCTCCAAGACCTTGTTCCTCTCAGCAGTCAGTAGTACCAAATACAGCAGTGTGCACCCAACATGATTCACCAGACTCCATCAGCCTCCGCTGCCATAGTGGTTGATTTCTCGGACATAGGAGAGCGTTAAGGGGTCCCTGGTTTTCCATCTGAAAGTAAGATCAGAATCACTGATTAGGCTGAGTTGGGACTCACCAGTGAAGAAAATAGCCGCTCATTGGGATCCAAGATCTAATTTCTGGGATCTCTGCACCATTTTGGGTGGATTCTCCTGTTCGCAGAACTGAGCGGGACTCCAAACAACAGCTTGTTCTGCAAATAGTCCTCTCTCATGAAGTCTGCTTGAAGCAGTCAGTGGAAACCGGGTTCCTGTGGTCGTACAAAACTCATGAAAGAACCTAGAAACTGTAGCATTCTCTTATCACGCTATAATGGTCAAATAGCACCTCTCTGGGCCGAATTTTGGAACGAATTTTGGCCAGGCTTTTCTCTTGATGGATTCAGATCCTGAAAACTGCTTCCATAAGTTGGACAATGACGCAGAGTATTAAATCGAAATATCTGCAAAATCTGATTGAGACTGACTTCTTCTATTTTTTCCACAATTCTCGGCCTATCTATAATAACTAACCTTAGTGATTACTCAGTTTTTACTGTTTAAATTTTTAATTCAGGGTTGCTGAAAAAAAAAAGTAAAAAAATTCGGTTGAATGTAGCGAAACGAAATGGATTTTGGCACGGGGCGCTTATAAATTCTGCTTTTCCATTAGTTCCCCCCCCACACAAACGTTTACACTTATGTATTCGACGTAGTAGATGAACATCTCTGTTTTGAAGCAGTATTTTTACATTTCGTTAAATTCTTTTCATAAAAAATTCGTCAAATTGTACTCCTTAATTTTGAATACTAGTATATATATATATATATATATATATGTGTGTGTGTGTGTTTATGTGTGTGCATTTTATAATTTTTAAAATCTCAAGTTCATGGAAATTTTATTACACTTCTTTTATTTATACCTTTATCATTTAAGCAATGTTTGTTAATAATAAAACTTTAGAATCTATAAATTTAATGAATTAACTGTATCTTTCAAAAAGCATTATTAAAGAAGGCTATCAAGGGAAAAAATTTGAAACAAATAAAGCTTTTTACATTTTTTATCAAGATATTTTTTACTTAATTTATTTGATTTCACCCTTTATGTAGATAAAACCTCATTTAATTTCACAGTGTCAAACTAATTTACAAATTTAATTTTAGAGATGAACATAATAAATATACTATATATATTTACCAAAAGTACAAGAATAAATTATTTTTTCGATGTACGAAAAAATGTAATTTTTTTAATTCACTATCAATCAAATATAACTTTATTAATAGAGGAATCAAATTATCAATTGTTCATGGTCAGTATGAAAAATTAACTGTATTTGTCGTCAGTTCTGATGGAAACTTCAATCAGGAGAGAAGGCGTATTCTTTTTTCCTCTACTCAAGATAAAACTGTCGTGGCAAATCCTGTTTTCAACCTAAGGGAAGCATTACTTTTTTCTTTCCACGCAAAGAAAACATAAACGTATTTCTTCTTCACAGAAACTGTTTTATTGCTATATTCTATGATATTTTTTCGTCTACGCATCTGATCTACAATAATATAAAGCAGTTTCATCCTCGTATTTCACTTAATTATATAGTATCACAGCAGTATGGATACTCGCACGTTAATTAGTGCATTTAAAATAACTATGACAAATATGGTCTATGGTAAGAAGTAAGTTAATACAAAGGGTATGTATTTTTAGAAGAATTCGGCTTATTTTTAAAGTTTTACATTGCACAGTCTATTTTTAATATTTGATCCAATAACCTTGTTTTTCGACTCTATATCTTGCATCAAGTTCTCCACGATTGGTCTTGTAAAATTTTGTGATGTTATTGCCATTCTACATCACTACTTTAAAAGGCCATCAAACATGATTGGTGTATTGAGAAAGAGATCTTCTAGCTGACCAAAGGCACAAGAGTTCAGGATGATGAAACGTTAGGAGCTGCTGTAAAGATGCTGAAAAGTGATTGAGTCTGTTTTTTTATTTTTGCTACTGATATTGAGGTAGTTTTTAGACTGGTAGCCTTGTTTAGATGCACTTCACTTTGAAAACCGTTGAGATAAAGAAATGGAAGTTCTTAAGTATGGGACATCGGACTTAAACATTATCCTGATATTATTACTTATTTGATTTTAATATTGATTAATAATAATTTTTATATTGATTCTTGTTTTTCTATTTCCAATTGAAAAAGAAACCAAACGACAATCATGAAAACCTAACTTAACTTTACTGAATTTCTGGAAACCAAGTTTATATATCTTGTTCTATTTTTGCAGAAAATATAAAATTTTGTTTTAGTCATTTAGGTAACATTTTCTTTATTCATGTGTTTCCCTACACCCTGTAAAGTTGGTTTTCATATTACAATGCGTTTTTGGTTTGCACCCCATATTCCAGCAGTTAAGACAATTTGAGCATTATATTTTTTAGCTCTAAGCTTTAAATATTGGTATATCATATTGTTTATGGTTGCTGCAGACTTCAACTGATTTCTGCGTCAGTGCATTGTCTTCTTTGTTGCTATAGAGTTTTTTAGAAGTGTTCAAAAAGCGTATACCTTTTTTCGGATGTTCTGAATCTTATTTTTATTGAAGTAATGATCGATAACTTTTTTGTTTTTCTTATAAATAATATTGCTTACTTTGCTTAGAAATTTTTGAACCATGTACTTTTACAATGTGAAACTGTACAAAAAAAGGAATGCCATGTCAAAAGTGACAAATAAATTATATTAAAACCGAGTGAGTTACTAACTTCAGAAAATTTGTGGAACTTTGATCCATCACTTTTCTATAATAACCACCCTCAGAAAAACTCTACAGCTTTGACTTCAAAGGGTATTTCATGTTCCTTCAATCCGCATTATTTCCTAGTTTCGTCCACGCATTCTCTCTATATTAATAGAAATTAATCTGAAAGTGCATCTTTTCGGTGCTATAAAAACTAGTGGACGTGAAACTTTCAGACCTCACTTGGATTATTTAAATTTTATTATTTTAAGTTTCGCATCCAACTAATATAGAAAAAAATCATCGATTTGCAAAATGATGATAAGAGAAATTGCTTTTACTTATAAGTGAAATATTGAACATATTTATATTCATACTATATTTATTTCCAACAGTTAATGTTTATTAAAATTAACACATTTGCAAATCCTTAAGCATTACTTGAAATATTCAAATGGTGTTTTAGAAAATCAAAGGCCTTGACTGCAATTGTCTAAAATTTCGATGAGTTCATAATATTATCTTTGGGTAAAATTCCTTAAAACATAAAAAAAAAATAAAAGTAAACTGGGGATTCAGTTTAAATTGGATTTTTAATGAATCTGCTTCAGTTAGTTACCTTAATATTTCCATCATATAATGAATTTTTTCTCTCCACTCCATTGCCTTTCAAATATTCTTCCCAATAGCTTTATGAGGGCTAGTATTTAATTAATTGAAAGGTTAAGAGTTAGGTGAAATTAGCATTTTACTTTTGTTACTAGTGCCCTCAGTAGCCTTTTTTTATATTTCTAAAAAGTGCAAAATATTCCTTGACTTTTTTTTCTCTTCCATATCATGGATTTATGTCACTTTTGAATATAAGCCTCTAACAAGAAATTATAGATATCACTATCAAATATTTGATGCCTTTAAGAATAACAGTTAAGTCTATATTTACCTACAAAGAGCTCATGAGACTAAGAAAACAATCAGATGAGAATTGATATCAAGAAACAGGAGTTTTATTGTTAACCATGCTACCGAGGTCACTTCACATAACATGAAAGTGAAATGTTCATGCAGTAGCTTCAAAATAATATTTTTATTTTATTTTAATAAAACATAAAAAAATGCCAAAAGATTCCCAGGGTCTTAGGGTATCAACAAGCTTATGTGACCCATCAGTTTGCAACCAGCTTAATACGCAGTGTTAGAAAAATTATCTAATCAAATGAAGATAGTTTTAAGAGATCTAGTCATACATTAATTATGAGTGGTACATAGACGTATTATTTTTTCGAATGAGCTGCTGCTAAAAAAACAAATGAATACTATATATATATATATGTTCATTCAGAGCTATCAATATCTTTAACATATCTTGTAGAATTATTAACAAACTATCGAGTTGTATAGTTTATTAGCTCATTTAATTATGGACTTATTTTAAAATTAATTCTTTTGTCTACATTTTGTAATTTTCCAAAGTATGTAATAAAAGTGATTGTCCTCATGAGCTTTTCCTCATAATCAGAAATGAAAAGTATAAAAAATTCGGTAAGCTTACAATTGTGTTCCAAATATTCAAAAAATTTGATAAAAAATGTTATAAGGAGCAAAGTGATCCAAAGTTGAGAATAAAATTCACTCAATATTAACTTTCCCACAGAATTTCCACAATAAAAAAAGCAATTTAGTTTTCTAGACATTTTGTATTTCTTGTCCATTGTCTGTTTTTGGCCAGTTAAATCTCTTAATATATATTTTTGACATTTTATTTATCATTGTTTTTATTACTATTTATTATTAGTAATTTCTATTTATTGTCTATTAATTTTTATTTATTTTATTTTCATTTTATTTGTTGTTAAATATATTTATTTATTATACATAATTTCTTTGAATTTATTTGAAAATTGCTTAAAATTTTCCCATTTTATTTATTTTTGATTTTTAATTTTTCCTTCTTTTTTTTTAAAAAAAAAAAATTTGTTTTTAAGTTTTCTTTCTTTAATTGTTTCCTTCGAGTATATTATTTTGTTTAACTTTATAAATCTATTTTTAAATATTTTAAATTATATTAATTTTTTAAGAAATGTTTAGATAGATAATAGTAAAAAATTTACGAAAGAATGTGGCATGATGATTGATTTGTATAAAGACTTTTCAGTTACCAAGACAATGTTATTAATTACGGTTTAATAAAAATTTATATATAAATGTCCTTGATTTATTAAAAAGCTAAAACGCTTTTCTTGCATTTGCTATGAATAAACTACATTTTGAAAGATTTCGTTAAGTTTAAAATGGACTTGTTTTCATACGAAATTATAATAACTAGCCATCATGATGAAACATTCATGTTAAATATCAACCCAAAACTGACAGAAATTCGTTATTCTATTAAAAATTAATCGATATAACTGTTTACTCAAAAATGAAAGTCTGTAGAGAATTTTCATTTTTAAAGAAACAAGAATATTTTCTTGTTGTATAAAAATGAAGATTAGATTAATCCAATTTGCTTGTGCGTGATACAGAAGAAATTACTTTGTAATGGATCTACTTATCTAGTTTGCATTAAAGGAGTAAAAATATTTCAAGAGTTATGGTATTTATTTTATACCTGTGTGAAATAATTGTATTTTATGGATCTTTTTCCTATGTAAGCAAATGATATGTATACAGAAGAGGCTTTTCAAAAGAATTACTATTTTTTTAAAATCTTAAAACGTAATCTTATTTGAATTGGTGGGTTTTGAATTTGTTTTGATTTTCATGACTAAAGTTTTTCGACGTTTTGTATTAAAATTTTCAAACAATTTGACCCTAAATATTGTAAAAAGGTATGTAATATTATTTTTATAGAGTGTTGTTTACGCATAATATAATTAAATGTAAATATGTTTGAAAATTAGTTCATTACATGAAAATTTTTAGTCCAGAACATGCTTTTCAATATCTTAGCTTTAATGAGTTGACAAATAATACTAATTTTTGATTAATTGTCTACTGTTCATTATTCTTTTTCTAAAAATATCACGAATTATTTATTTAATATATCCTTCTGTATTCATTTTCTTTGAGTGAGTATATGTTTAAATGATTATTGTAGATTTTTTAAAATACTGTATCTATATATATCTAGCTTCTTGATAATTCTGTGCTAATTCTTCCGAATTAATAATAAATGAATTACAAAGCAGTAAATTACCGACATTTTAACTGTAAGTAAGCAATTAGCTATTACTTTGTGGAATTTATAAGAAAATGACTACATTTTATTAGTAATGTATTTCCCAATGTTTTTCCAACCATAAATATAATTCTTTAAATTGTATAGTAAAGTGTGTTGTGATACTTTAAAAAAACTATGTTAAAACAATTGCAAAATTAGAATTATATATTCCATCCAATTTCTTCATGCATAGTCGAATTGGACCAAATTAAATTGAAATTTCATATATAAATAAACCCAAATAAAACACTTGAGACAATCTTATGGGAAAAAATTGATTAAATAACACAGATTAATGAACTTATATGATACATCTAGAAGTATTATAAATTGGTTTTGTGAAATAATTATAATTCAACAAAAAAATAACATTTTTCTAGATGAGAGAGGGGACAATATGGATCGAAACCATATGTTATTAAAATATGTTACTAGAATTCCTTTTTAATTACTCTATTTTTAATATGCTTATTATAATAAATACCAATTACTTTATTCAAAATTTTTCTGAAATTATTCAACTTAATTTTGATTAGACACAAAACAATCTGTAAACAGTTATAACGGAATTATCCATAACATGAAATAACATTTATTATACTACAATTGAGATTTTGAAGTAATGTCTCACAAAAAATAGGGTTCATGAGTATTATTTATGATTATTTATGACATTTTTTAAATGGGCATTTATCGAAATAATTTTGTATACTTGTTGAATGGCATCATTCAACCAGCGTTATACAATTTCATGCAATTATTTTATTTGGTGATATATTCTTGTTTAAGAAGCATAGTATCCTAAAATTATTGAAAACTTTTTTATGACTTTATTTTCATAATATGACTTTTCTAAATATCTATACAAAATTTCACAGTTTTAGCTATATTATTTAACAGGTTATTTAAAATGATTTTAAACAGTATGTTAAATTATTTCAATGACCATTAAAACCTTAAACTAGTTTTTCTCATCTATTTACTTTTCATGACAATCATGTATTTAAAATACTAAGTACTTTTTTTGTAAGCAAAATAATATTTTAAACTTTTTCCAGATTATTTTGCATAATATGTTTGATAATTCTGCTCCCGACATAAAGGTTCAGATAATCAGTTATTGTTTTTAAAAAAAAAATCCATAAAATTCGATATAGTGGTTATTGCTGTTTTTCGTAATGTTTTATAGAGAAAAAAAATGTAAAAATATAATTAATACTAGCGCAACAAAAACCATGCGCAGAATTATGAGAAACCTTTCTGAAAAATTGAGTAAAAATTGCTTAAAAATACTAAAATTTACAAAAGTAGTAGGGTACTGTGGCTCCTTAAAATTGTATTGCTTTTGTTTTCTCAAATGAAAAATTGGAAATGTCTTATAATAAAACTTAATTTTAAAATCCTTTTTGAACTTTTTACATACTTCTTTCTATAAGAGGAAAGTGAATATTTGTAGATAATAAGCAAATTGCGGGATTTATATTTTCACATTTTTCAGGCGGAATATAACTTAAGAATTTTCCATTCTAACGGTAGCTGTATTATGTAACATTGAAATGTGTTACACTCGTAATTTAAAACGTACCGCTCAATAAAACTTTAAAAATTCAGACATAAAGAAAGTATAAAATAAAATTCTTAAAAACAAGATTTTATCTCGAATATAATATATTCTCATTGCCTTTCATTCAATGGTAGATATCACCTTTTTCCTGCTTTGAGGTTAGCGCAAAGTACTTACAATTTCAGATATAAGGATAGGGGAATTTTCTGAGTTTTCTATTTTTTTAAAAAAGTACTGATCTTTCCCATTGATCCGCTTATGGATTTATGGTGTAAAATATTACATATATTTATATGAACGTTTCTTTACTTTTGCATTTCCTACGGTATCAAACACAAATATCGATTCAAACTGTTTCATAACAATTTTCGTATTGGATTACTAAATTCCAGCTTTTCTGTCTGTATTTCTTTAAACTTCAAACAATATCTCTCCAATAATAATGTTATTTTCCGAGAATTGTTTCCTGACTTTGATCAAATTTCTTTCTATTATAGTTTTCTTCCCTTTTCATTTTGGTTAGTATTATTTTCCAGAAATATAAGATTAGGAAAAATGTTTGTGTTCTCGGAATGATTTCATTTGTAAAACAATTCACAAACATGAGATATTTGATTTTTATGAAATGATAGGTTTACTTAGAATGTAGAATTTTTTAATGAATTTCAAATAAATTTAAATAATGATTTCTTATTTAAAAACTTTGTTCTTGGGAAAGGGATCCGTAAATACAAAAAATTAATTTGAAAATATCTAAAAAGAATGTGAAATTTATATTTTAAACTAAATGCTATGTTATACTACACACAAAAAATAAATTTTACGTTTCTTTTTATAAGGAATTTGTTTTATTGAAATATAAAAATATTTTTCCAAATTAAGAAATATTTTTATTGAAATACTTATTTTCCAAAAAAAATATTCAGCAATGAATTCTGTACTTTGTGACGTATAAAATTTGTCATTTTAATTTCTTATTGAAAATTTCATGCACTTGAAAATAAAAGTAATTTTTGTAAAGGAAAATTGCGAACGTATTTGTGATCTAAACTTAAGAAATCATTTTGTATTCAGTAACCACATAAAATCTTTCAGTGCGTAAAAATAAAACTTACAAATTTATTTGCTAATTTATTGAAGAGATTTCAAGATTTACTTACGTAGAGACGATAATAAAATTTCAACCATTTCTGAAGCAATAAATGTATTCCTATATAAATGAGAATTTGATATTTTTGATATTAATATCTTTGGAACATAACTGTAAGTAAACCACATATTCTTTACAAAATTCGAGACGTATTTTTTTATGTCTTATGACTTAATTACATACAAATTCTTTGGAGCATATTAACTACAAAATTCTTCTTTTTTTCCCCTCTTAGAGACCACGAAAAAAGGATTCATTATTTAAAGGGTTGAATTTATTTCGTTAATGAATTTAATATTTTCTTGCTTATGGTGATGTGTTACTTCGCTAAGCCTAGAAAATGTTTATTTCGTAATAAGAACATACACTAAATAAGATATGCATAGAGGTTGAAATATTTCGTTGTAAGTATTTTAACATCATCGCATACAAGGTAAAGAAAAACCAATATTGGAAAATTTACTTCAAATAACTGCCTCATCATGAAAAGTATTTTTTCCTAGATCATAATACTATATTTTATTACTTCCTTACTTCGCTTTCCGATAATTTAAAGGATCCTTTTACTACCAATATATCAGTTACAGTATTGACAGATAGTTCCTGGAAATATGATACAAGCCCATTAAAAGTATTTGCTGGGTAATAATTTTCTTCTAATTATTTTTCGATAATAAAATAGAATATATTACTAGTGCTTCACAATGAAAACGTATTCTGGAAGTCAAAAATTCACCATGGTTACTTTGTCTTATTATTCGTATTTAGAATTTTATCTTTCCTTTTTGTATTTGACATTCATTCTTATGGGAATCAAATAAATGTTTCATAAATTTTAACACAGCGTTATGATTTGTACATTTTTTTAAAAATCATTCATGCATATTTTGTTGTTTTAGAAAAGTAGTTTTATATTACGATATATATATATATATATATATATATATCGTAATAATTCCAGTACTTATTTACTCAAATGTATTTCATTTTGAAACTTAAGTAATTTTTCTTATTGCATCAAATGGGTGACTGTATTAAAATATAGTATATAATTATTCTTATGTGTGTGTCCTTTTCCTTTACCCACACTGGAATTTGATTTTTTTAATGTACAAATATAATGTACGAATTTAAAGTTGCAAGTAATGGTTGAGTGACTACTTTAGTGAAAAAAAGTTTTTTAAGATATAAATTACATAAAACTTGGAATGATTTGTTGCAACAATTTTCAACAAGATTGAGAGAGATAAGAGGAGGATAAATATAAGAGGTTTTGTCCTTGGAACTAAATTTTCTTAAAAGCTTTGATATTTATAATTCAAATTAATGTGAAATTATCAAAATTATATATTTTTTACATATCGATTAACCTATCTTTACGTTTCTGCATCATTGATAAATTATTTGCGTCACCCTTAGAAGCGGTAAGAGGGCAATTGACGTCGGGTTTCGTAATTTTAAAACTTTGTCAAATGACGAGGAGGACATCTGAGTTGAACCTTCCTCTCCTAACTTCCACAACACATCAAAGGGAGGACTTGGGATCTAGCTGAATTAGTGCTTCTATCAGCGGATCTCCAATGGCATTAGGGCTTGATCTCATGACTCGAGGGATACAATGATGTACGCGAGTTCAGGACCTTGGCCATTAGTCAGATGCGGCCACACATTTCTAAGTGAAAAGGAATTTAAAAATAAATTATATGAAACAGAGTAATATTAAAAATTTTGAAGTCATTTTTGGGATACAATTCTTTCCTAAATTTCTTGAAAAAATTTAAATATTTTTTTTTATATTTGCGATGCTTTCTTTTGAGTGCATTCAAGAGAATATACACCAGAAAGATGTGATAAAAGCAGTGAATTAGCATAATTTTTCGTTCTTTTATTTCCCTAATTATCCTTTTTGTTTCATTACAAAATGATTGTTTTATATTAAATTTCAGAAAGTCATCTTTGTTTTATTTTAGAATTTCTATTCATACTCGTAATTTCTTCTTCATTTGCATGGGTAAAAGAATAAAATAATATTCATTATTATGTTATTATGATTTGATGAATTGTATTTTTTCTTTCTTTCTTTAATAATACCTCAGCTGTCAATTTCTACAAAATTTAATGTGACATGTGGTCTTGTAAGATCTCTTATTATAATTCTAATCCCTGTGAAGATAACGAAATGGTAACTTAATGAAGGTAAAAAACAGAAAACTGCTATTTATATTTAATATTATTAGTCTAAATTAAGATTTCAGTTTATTGAGATCAAATTCTAAATTATCCAGTAATTAAACTAAGTATATATTTGATTCAGAATTATAGAACGAACCCTATCATATGAATTCTTTAAATTTCTCCCCAATTTCTAGTCTACCAACTGAATCCACGGAAACATTATAAACATTATCCTGACATTTTTTTAGATGCATAGTTACATTATGTCAACAAAATAATATTGTTTAATTAATACACGCATTTAAATCTTTGATATGCCCCAACTCTATTTTGTGTTTTTTTTCATGCAAGGTTTTGTGAGACAGCTTTTACACACTGTTTGGTTATCAATATTTATGATTAGAAATGGCATAAAATTGTCCCATTTGATTAGGACTTATGTTACTTCATTAAATACACTACTGATCATTAAAATTGTATCACCATGAAGGAAAGAAAATACAATTAATACAATGAATTTATTGTACGTTAACAGTATGGAATGTGGACAAAATTATTAAGTTTCCAATCAGTTTGGGAGTACACAAGGGTGTAATATTAGTAGAAATACCTGCCACCCTGGCAGCTAAAACGGCACTTACTTAGATGTGCATGGAGTCGATATGGGCTTGGATGACAGAAATGGAAATTTATACCATGCCGCTTTAGACTATTATATGTCAACTATATCAACCGTATTAGCTGGAGAGGGATGGCGGGCCAATCTCTCAGTAACTTATGGCCAGATGTTTTCAATAGGTGACCGATCTAGAGATCATTCAGACTAGAGCAGCAATCTAATACCCTGTGTATCAAGGAAGGTTAGAACATGACGTTGTCTTGTATTATCTTGTCAGAAGATGGCGATTAGCATGCCTCGAAAATAGGGTACAACCACTGGACGTAAGGTGTCAGAAATGTAACTATCTGTGCACAAATTACCATCGATCCGAACTAGAGATGTGTCTGTCGTATGCCCAATGACTGTCCAAACCATCACACCAGGTGTTGACCCCCTATGCCGATATAAAAGGTAAGCAGGAGACGAGCGGTCTCCTTGGAGCCTCCAGGCATTGTATACGGCCATCAGAATACAGTAAGCAGAGCCAGTAATTCTCTGAAACGACAACATTGTGCCACTCTTGAATCCAACTTTGTTATTCGTCGAACCAGAGTCGCCATTTCTCTCCAGGTTGCATTGTCAAGAGCAGCCAAAGTAATAGTCCCCGCGTGCTGAGAGTTCGCACTTCTGCAAACATCGTCGTATCGTACGACCGTATACTGGGCGTGAAGCAGACATGCTCATTCCCTGACTAATGGTCCATGATGTGGTTATACGGCTTTGCAGGGCCAACCTGAAAACATGTCTGTCCTCTCGAGTGATAGTTATAGGAGGGCGTGGAGATCCTGCATGCCGATCAGTATGACCCTATGACCCTCAGCAACCCATTAATTCCATTTTCGCATAACAGTGCTCAGATTTTGATCAGTGCGACAGGCAGTATCCCGGAACGATAATCCACACTCTCTGGTGGCAACAATCCTGCCTTTATCGAATTCTGACACTTACTGGTAAGCATTTCTTCTTATTATTTGAGGCAAAACACGATATTCTGAGGAAACTCCGACCTTACAAAGCGCTTTCTGAATGAGAAATCCACTACACAACTTTTCTTTTATGCAGTATTTCAGTTGAATTTCTCCTTCTTTCGTCGTCTAAATGAGTTGAAATACAAATCATTTGCATATCCCGACCTCTTCTTCCTTTCATGTGATTTCGACTTTCGTCGAAGTATTTCTTTCTGACGTTACAATTTTAATGACCAGCAGTGTATTTTAAAAATTCATATGCATAATTTTTAGAATTTTGAAGGTAAAATAATAATAATAATAATATTAATATTTATGTAAAGTAATTATCAAAAAATTTCTGTGCAAAGTTTTGCAAATAATAGATTTAGCTACCCGATTTGCACTTTTTTTTTGTAATTAATATTAAATTACTCAATTAAATATAAGATTTAAAGTGAACGATAAAATATCGAGAAATGGACAATAGTAAACTTTTTCGATATTAAAATAAAATGAATTGATAATTTATTAAATTTAATAAATGTAGGCTAAATGTAATTAAAATTAAAGCACATAATAAATTATTAAATTGAATATATTTAAGCTTAATGTAATTAAAATTGAAGCAAACGATAAGAAATTGAATAGTGATTTGGTACGCCAATTTAAAGCCTACAAAAAACAATAACCCCCTTGGATGGCTAAAAATTGAAAAGTGAAATGGTGCGTGAATTAAATACAGTTGATATCTATTTCAAGAACAAATGTAAACTCATTTCTTTTCAACCAGTCCTTTTTTTGCTGATACACCAAATGCTTAGGCATTTGATATCATTGCAATAATTGATGGCATATTTTTCAGCATGTGAAACGTTTCGTAACAGCAAAAGTTTCTGAAAAGTATTGATCAAATTAAATACTTTTTAATAATTAAAAGAGCATTTAAGTAGTTGGAAATATAGAAAACTACTTTTTTGATTTAAAGTCATTTTAATAGTAAAGAAGTATTTAGCAATTTAGAAACTGAGAAGATTGATAAACTTGGATGAATAAATATCATGAGATGTGTTTTGAATGCTATAAACTTAATAAAAATTATTTTAAGTAATGTGTCAAAGTTTTTCAATAATATATTAAACATGAATACATTTAGTAGACTTTTATTGTGAGTGTAAGTTACTTGGTATTATAGTTAATAGGCCAGTATGATAGTCTTTAAATGTACCGAAAGATTTCAAATCAATTTTTATATTTTATGTAATTTTATTAAAGTTTTTATTTATTTCAGTTGACTGAGTAATAATTCTCAAACTGAAGATATTTTTTTGCAATGAGGAAAAATGAGAAATTAACTTATTAAAATGGTCTTGCACCATCTTGCTTAAGGTAACAGATAAAAATAATGATTTCATATTGATTATTTAGAATACTAGAAGCTATTTTATTCAGAAGATATTTAAACATAAAAACACTTTCATTTTGAGTTAACTTTATTATCAATAACTGCAATTTTACAACATTTGACAACCAATAGATTTATTTGAGTAGATCACTATTCTTTTGGTTAAAAGGGAAATTTAAATGTAATCATAAAGAAAATAAAATGTTAGTCAAAGGCTACAACACAAAAAAAGTATGTTAAGATATACTGTATATGATTAAACACAAAATGAAGCAAATTCACGTATTAAATTATTTATCAAAATAATTGTTTAACACTATTGGCCATACGTTGCTTACAATTACCCCACATCTCAAATAACAGGGGGCATTTGTAACTTTTCATGGAGTTAAGGTTAGTTCCCTTTAAAAATTTAAATCCTTTCTTTTATTATTTCCAAACCTTTTTTCATTGAATTACTTAATGAACTAGTTAGCTAATACAATGGTCAAAAATATTTGGGGAACAACTACAAAAATTAATAAGACTTTGCGAGAGAGCCATGCATGGGTGTGGAATGGAGAGTACACGTGTAACAAAATGCTATACAGAAATAAGAGAAGCAAGAAAATTGTATGGGAGTCTCAATTATTTGAAAAGATGGAAAGAACACAAGAAGATGCTTCAAGTCAACATTGTGGTTACAAGTAAATGACAGAAAAAATGAATTGTTTGGAAAGGATGTAAGATGTATAATATGGCGTGCGGTACCTTCAAATAGCTAAAACTGCTGCTCACCTGTTTCGCACGGAGGCAATGAGGTTTGCAATAAGACTTTGGATAATACTATTCCATACTTAATGGAACGCAATTTCTAAGTCCCGGACAGTAAATGGAGCCCTTAATCTCTCTACTATGGTCGCCTGAGTATGTCCCAAACATCTCAATTGGATTTAGGCTAGGAGAACATGCTGGCCACTCCATGCGATGTATTGTTTCAGCTTCAAGCTTGTTCTGCACAAGACGAGATGTGTGAGATCTGGTATTATGATCTATTAAAAGAAGTAATCACCAACTGCTATTGCGTTATATACGACTGGAAGTTTCAGTATATTGTCTGCTTACCTTTGGACAGTCGAATTACCATTCCAAATGAAATGCATGTCTTAACGTTCATCTATGCATATTCCAGACCATAATACCATCAAACCACTAGGTCTGTAATGTGATCTTTATCAAATGGAAATGGGGTAATTTCGAATGCTTTTTTCTTTCTATACCAAAACATGTCAGATGTCCCACTTCAAACCGAAACTGACTCTGATCACAATATTCAGTAGTCTATCTTCATCGGGCATCATGGTGATTTATTATTAACGAAATACACACCTTTGGTCTACGTGTGTATAGACTACTCTATAAGTCCTATTTTCAACTGTTTGGTTTGATTCTCTTCGTCCTGTTGCTAAAAGTTCTGTCTTTGTAGCTGAGAAACATTACTTGTTCTGTCTCGATGAGCCACTTACAGTATATAACGGTCATCAGTTTCTGTGGTAGCACGTGGATGACTTTACCCTGGTCGAGTTTTACTTCCTGATTCTTGGAATCAATTTCACATCCTTGAAATGACACTCCTTTCATCTCAAACAGTGTCTGCTGCATTTCTTTATGTTTGTATAGATTTAAGTCTTCCTATAATATGTCAAGTCATGGATTCCGGTAAATCAAGTTATTGGGGCGTTTTCGAGTAATTCTTTTCTCAAAACGAAAGCTGAATAATTGAATTTCACAGCTGACACAGTAAAAAAGAAATTTCTCTGAAATTATGATTTCAGCACTTAAACCATTTTCCCGGTTTTTGAGTCTTGAACACTGATTTGCATATGAAATATTCTTTTCCTGTATTTGGATACACTTTAAATTATGGGTGTTTTATTTTACATTAAATATCGTTGTAAATATATTCATGTTTACTAATTTTTTGAGCTGTGTTTTTTGTTACTTAGATTTATACTGTTCTCGTTTTTATGCCTATTTTTGCAATTAATTTTTTGATTCTAAATAAATGAAAGCGCTTTTACATTACTGGCGCCATCAAGGGACTTGTTCAACACTACATGTACATTTGTGGAATATTTGTACAAAGTTGTAGATGGTCACATATATTTCAGTAATTGTTATTAGCTAAATGTTATATTTCATGCTTTTTCAAAAATATGGCTAGTAAGGCTTTTCATTAAGCAATGCAAATTTATTGAGAAAATTAATTTTTCTACGCAGTAAATTAATTTAATTATTTTGTTTGAATTACTCACTTTTTGGAAATAAATTTATTTAAAATATTGATATGACCACTAAAAATGTCAGAGAAAAAGGACAAAAATGCAATCTTTTATGAATATTGGATGTAAAAGTTTGCTATTTTGCATATAATTATGGAAATTCGTTGCGACTTATTTGTGTAGTTATAAGTTTAAACTACATAAAGTAAGTAATTTACCGTTGTCATTAATTTTTCAACACAATATCCACTCAATTTGGCCTTTGGGGAAGAAATTTTATTCTGAAATTTGAAGAGTTTTTGATGAACATGATACCATTAAATGCGTTAATGTTAAACGAATGAACTGGGTTTCTTATATTTTTAGAATGGATGAGAAAAATCCAGTAAAGAAGAAATTTGTTGCTAAGACCTTTACTAATCAGAAAAGAAGGAAACCAAAACTACGGTGCTTTGATTCCGTTGAATTCGATTTTAAGGTTATTGGGGAGAGTAACTTGTCTTTATAAGCAACAATCTTGCCTTATTTTCAAAAATGGCAGAGAAAATGAAGCTTTTTTTATAATTTGGAATATTGCTCATCCAAAACTCTATATGGAGAAGAATTTATTAACGGAAACTTGGAAAATTTTTTATCCAGATTACGTAAATTATTTCTAGTGGCTTCTATCTCAAGCAGTACAATTAAGAGTCTACTGGTATTATTTTTAAAAAGATGCTGAAAATAATTAGACGTATGATTTGAAAATTTGTATGGCATTTGCTTGTTAGTTTACATCCCGATAAATTTAGACATTCAGGATGCTCCACAATCAACCGTTTCAATCCGTCATGTATCTGCAGACATAAATGTGAATAGAAAAATGTCAGACTTCATAGTTCTTATCGAAATAACACTCAGTGTATATGTTATGAATGAATTTGATGACCTTACGAACTTATTTGAATAGCTTCGATTTAAAGATATAAGCATAACGGCTGAAGATGTGCTTGCAATTATATGGAAAAACCAAAATTCCATTGGTTTTTTAACGATGATCTTAAAGTTCCAAGTTCCTTACTTCTACAATGCTTAATTCATCCCGAGAATCTCATAGCAAAGTATTCCAAATACGAAAAAGTATAGGATATTATTTTGCAGATTGTGAATTTTATCAGTACATATGTCTAAAGCACATGGTTAGTTTTAGAAGTGTAGCGCGTGAATGTCGAAACGGTTGAATTGCCCGTTGATTCATGATTCATCCATTCAGTGTTTTGTAAGATGGCTTTCAAATTATAATGTATTGAGTTAATTTGCGGATTATGCCATTTCTGTCATAACATTTACAAGAAAAGTGAAAAAAAAAAGGAAACTTAAAATTAGAAATGAAATTTAGTTTTCTGATTTAATGTTCCTTACTGATACTCTAGAGAATTTGAAAACACATAGTTTAGCTTCTTAAGGACAGAAGTATAATTGATTTGCAGCTGTATTTACTTTTTCTCAAATATATACTTCCTTATATATGTATGCTTCACATGGCATAAACTTGTGTATAATACGTAATTAGCAGCATATTAATTAAATCAAATTTGAAAAAAAAAATGTATTTAATATTATGTAACTTTGTGTATCTCTTTATAACACATAAAAGACCCGAATGTGGATTTATATCTTATAACCTCCCTCCCCCCCGTTCTAGAATGCCAGTATAACATTGCCAAATAAATTAATGTTCCGGATTGAATGATTGCTAACTAAGAATCCTTGTATGAAGTAAAAACATTGCACATAATAATTTCCAAATGAGAGAATTTTTTGAATGTAAGAATATAAAAAAAAAAATTATGAAAAAATCATTTGTTCACTAAGGAATGCATTTCATTTCGAAATCCTGAATTTTTTTTTAATAAAAGAAAACTTAAGTATTTGATAAGATATTTTTCTATGCAGACAAAAATCGAGAGAGTTGCAATATTATCGTAAAAGTGAATACTTTATTTCTCTGAGTTAAATAAGTCATTGTTTTTTTCTTCATGTATTTGAATTATTTCAGTGAAACAAAACTTTTTCTTTCGAAAAAATATTTTAGTTAAAAAATAATATAATTCCAAACTGTGTATACACTGCATAATTCTTTATTATTATTACAAACGATATTACTTATTTATCTACTCCAAATAAGTGTAAGTATTGTTTTAAATTACTGTTAAAAATTCATTGTGTGTGTTGAGTAGATTATGCTGATAGACACATTTCATAGTAACCGAATTTCGTTTTTCTTGATAATTGAAGCTCGTTTGTAAGATTTTAGACCCAATCAAATTCTACTGATAAAAATGACATATCCTGCTTTAAAGTAGAATATATATTTTACTTCTTTTCAAAAATATATATAATATTCTGTGTTAATATAACTATACGGTTGTATATTTTTATAGCTTAGCTGGTGACCAATTAATAGTAAAAGTCATAATCTGCATTTAATTAATTTATTTATTTTATGTGATAAAACTCTAATACACACTCAGTAGCCAAAATGTTTACATAAACTTTGGTTTTAAGTACACTAGTAATTATTTTTTCACATTTACTTTTAAATTTTAGCATAATTTAAAAATATATTACAGGATTTAATTATATCTAATTTCTTTAGCTTAGCATTAATATAAAGTTCTGTGATGGCATATTAAATTTAAATATTTTTTGACTTCGCCCCTATAAATATTTCTGATGTATATAACCATACGTTTTCATTCCGATATCCTTCACCAAAATATAAAATGCACTTTTCATGTTAAATTATTATGAAACTATAACAGTCGGAAGGTAGTTATTGCGTAACTAAACACAAGACAGGATTACAATCCATTGAAACAACTATTGTACAGCAATTTTGTAATTATATTACAAGTAGACCTCATTTTACTTATTTTACTTTACTTTTTAGTAACAGTTCTTTATGCATTATATATTTTATAGTGAATATAACTTAAAAGTTAATTTTTTAAATATACCTATCGAAAACACTCGCATGTATTACGCAATGTTTTTTCCTTTTGCATTAATTATTGGTTATTGGCTTTTTATTTCTCTTCGACACAATTGAAATAATCAAAATAATGAATAAATCGAGCTTGGATACCAACAGTTGAAACATTGATGCGTTAAAGAATTGTCACCCAGAAATTTTGTCAAAGGAAAATTAAATTACTTTATAAGAGGTTAATGAAATTCAAAATGAAAAAGAAGAAACTAATAATGATTTAATGTTAAGAGTTTTACATTGAAAATCATAAGCGTGGTCTTCATGCGCCTGGAGAAATATTTGACAATCATACATAAATACGATCCAGATAGAAAACATATATCTGATACATTATGGGCAATAGCAAGAAATGCAGTGAGCTGCTGAACTCTTAATTCGGTGATGGTAATTTAAAAATCCTTACATTAGTGGGAACGTTTAGTCAAATTGACTCATTAGTTATTTAGGATAATAACATAATTATAATAATTAATAACATAATTATTTTTATTACTAAGATAAGTATATCCTTAGTTACCTAGGTTATTATTTGTATATAATGCATACAATTTTTAAATTTTTTTTAATAACAATTTTCTATGCTGAACGAAAACGCGTAACATTATCATAATCTCTATGGATATAATAGCCATTGTTGCTCCATATCCCATTCAACCATTAAGTCAACAACTACAGCAATACTAACAAAATATTTCTGCGTAGCTTCAATAAATACATCGGAAACATTTCTTGAACTGTAACTTGTATTTATCATAAAGGCTCCTTTTTTCGAGGAAGAGACCGGGTGGAATCTGGTTGATAATTTTTTTTTGGATGTTTGTATTTCGTTAATTTTTGTGCTAGTAGCTAGCCATGTCTCCTTATCTAAATATCTGTTGGAGGCTCGAATAATTATACTTTCTTCTGTTAACATTTTTCATTAAAATGACAATAGATCTAGTCAGTTTCTTGATGCTCTAGACCAGCCTCTGATCCATCAATCATTTCGAAGAAAAATAACATACCTCTTTCTACCATAAATTTTAATTATTACGTATCAACAATAATATTAAATTGAAGATAGTCTGGTGGATAAATAGACCTAATTCTTATAGATAATTCAACCCTTTATCGATGTTACTTGGTTAGAGTGATCCAACATTTGGATAAATTTGACCAAGTTTCTACCATTGGATTAATCAAGGGGAAAAAATATAGATAGAATTCATACATCTTGATACATAACATACGTAAAACACTCTATATACTAATCAAAATAATGTTATTTACTATAATATGTTAATACATACCATTAAAAATTATTATCTAAAATACTTTTACGTTGTTCTGTTATCATATATTTTATTTTTCTAATATGTTTCGAGAACCTATTAGAGGAGAAGGTAGAGAATCATCTATACACTGTTCAGATTTATTTTTAAAGGTTATAATGACACGAGACTCAAAATCAATTAAAAAAAATATAGGCTTTTTCAAGGATAGTGATTACAAGTCTGTTTAGAAGAGTTTTACATATTATTTGAATACATATTTAGGAAATTATTCCTCAATTATTAAGGAAATGCACTCACATTAAATACGAAACTGTATTTCGCAAAATAAACAAAAAATGGAGAAATAAAATCAATTTACTAAAATGGCAGATGAATCAAGAAAATGAAGCTTTAACACTGTAGTTTTTCTTGACATCGTTAAGCAAAATATTAAATCTATTTTTGTTGGAAAATAAAGTTATAAAAACATTACACAAATGATAAAGCTAATGGATATATGGAGGGTAAAACAACTTCGCTTGCTTTGAAAAGAAAACTTCTTTCTTGCAGGAAAAATCAATAGTTCACAAAAGAAGCGTAAATTTTGCTGCATTCATATTATTTTACATGAAATAAGTTTCATCTTTTAAATCTAAGTATCAAATAGGAATGCTCGAAAATAACATAATAACACGTATGAAGTTTTTGATATATGACGACTTTGCTGAATCAGAAAGTCAATTTTTATCTTTTATTAAAAATAAGCATATTGAACACGATAAATTTAGTATGCTTTTAAGACTAACCAATCCTGAAATAATTCATACTAAGATAATTTAACATTTTTGTATGAAAAAAATAAGACTTTTATATATTAACTTCGTAAAGTTTAATATCTTTATTATATTTAAAATTTGAAAGATATATTCATCCGACTAATAATGCTTTCTTATATCCGATATTCATTTTAGTAAATGGCTTATCCAAGTTGTATTTAAAGTTGTTCTAGACACTCTTATTTCACTGAGATAAAAACCAAATAATTTTCGCTATTACCTTTTTCTTTGGAAATAACTTAAATTTTTATTGGAGACATTTCGTAACAGAATATTGAAGGGATATGCGTAAGTGAGTGTGTTCTAATTTATTTTCAATAGATTTTATCATTGCTTGTTTCTTGAGAATTTCGCAGTGAAAAAACAAATGAAATACTTTATTAGTCAATAATATCTCTTTCTGTTGATATTCTGAATACTTTCTCGAAGAAGTAATAGGAATTTAAAAGATGGTTCATTATAAAATATTTTTTGCCAAATTTTGCCTTCAACCTATTGTTTAAATCACTGTAACACACTTCCTTTTTGCTTTTGATTTTTTTTCTCCTTTTAACTCCAAATTTTTTCTTGCTATAGCATGTCGTAACGATTACAGTGTACACTAACCTCTTTCTTTAAAATGCGATTTTCTTTATGCAATTCATTAAAGGCTTTTAAATCATTCAGTTCACTATGAATGATGTAATGATATATCTTTATTTGCCTCTATTTTGTTTTTCAATTAGTTGTTTTTCATTTAAATTTCATTTAGTTTTTCATATGAATTGCCAAGGATGTTGTTTCAACCATTTCAGTAGTTTTTCGTTTGAAAGATTGTATGCATTTCTGTTACTTATTTAATTATGTAAACAACATACTGATTTTTAATACCAGGCTTCAAATTCCCAAGTTTACTTTTTGAACAGTTTCAATTTTCTCACTTTTAACATCCTTACATTTAATTTTAAAATAGCAGTTTTCCTGTTAAATAAATACTTTTTCATCAAAAATTTATTAAAATTTCATTCTCTTCTCATTTTCAATTTTATTTTTATTTTTTAATAGAATTCTCCATTTTCTTCCTATCATATAAATTCATATATCAGTACAGCCATTTTCATTGCAGTATGGTCAAATTTTTTTTAATATCTTTCCAATTTATTTTCCCTTAAAGTAGAGAAGTTCCATAATGAGTAGTTTTCTAGTTTCATAGATATTGTACAAGGCAAGGGAATAGACCCATGGAATCCGTCGTCAATACTCATTTTGAATATTTGTAATGGAGTTACTTCTTTCACCACAGATGATGAGATAATTCTTCTCATATTATATTCCACGAGTAAAGTTTTTGCGTATAACAGAAATCGGAGCTACAGAACTTATAATTATTGTAATTATCTGATTTGAAACCCTCATCCGTATGGTTATAAGCTTTTGGAAAAATCCCTACTTTCGCTAGGTTTAGGATCAGTAGTTGCATTGCTCTGGGCGATTCGGTTTGGTTCTCTCTCTCTCTCTCTCTCTTTTTTTTTTAGGAAAGTTAGAGGAACGAAATAGTGCTGTAAGACTTTCCAATTCACAGAAGTAAACTTAACCTTCGGGAATGTTCTTACTTCCTCAGTTCTAGAATATTGAACTTGATTCCTTTAATTTCAAGTGCTTCTGTGAGGTTGGTGCTTTGCGGGTTTCTGTGCTTAAGGTGCATACTTCCTATTCTTTTGGAAAAACAGTTGACTTCGCTTTCTTTCCTGGACAGTGGACGCGTTATCCTAGTGGTCATTATCGTGAACTAGTTCACCCAATTGTGGGTTTGAATCATAATACCATTAAAGATTCGCCGTGTAACGAGGTTCATACACTGTGAATTTGTAGAAACTCCAAGTTCATCCCATGACGAGGTGTGAATAACTGGAGAGGGAAGTTCCGGCTCAGGTGTCGTCTACGTCATTTGACCTGAGTTCAGAATTAAGCGGTCTTTTGTCAATAGCCCTCGCGTTGCTTCTAAGCAAGACGTTATAGAACAATCAGTAAATTGGTTTGGACGCTTTCTTTTCCTTCCAGCTTCCCTTCGAGTTCTATAGGAAATATTAATTTAGTCCGTTGATCCAAGAAGTGTTTTCTGACCTCTTATGGAACATGCTTCTTTACTTGGTTTGTGATTACCAAATCCTTCAGTTTCTCAGAAGTGCTCACTTCTTAATTACGTCAATCCATTCTTGAAGGTAATTTCTTGCCTAGAAAAAAAATTCCTCTTATATTTTTTAAGGACTCTTTTCACGTAGAATAACTTTATTTCTGAAATTCTCTGAATTTAATTTCAATATTTTCAATAGTAAACTCTTAATATATGTGTAATAGTCGAAATCCTTTTCCGATCTCCGGGACATTGCACTATATCAAGAAGTAGCAACATGAGAATTTTGAGACCTAGTACTTGGCGTTAATTCTGACTTTTTTTGCTTGTCATTAACACAAGGATGAATAGAGTGATACATTATCGTTCTTAACATCAGTTTAACCGAATCAGGACATGAAGTAGCATACTTTTCAGATTTCTCGTTTACAAAACTGTTGTGACTCTTCCAAAGTGACTCTTCCAAATTATTCCATTTTCAATTTTTTGAACTCAAATTCCATTGTCCTCGGTTCTTTCTCTCTATCATCCCCTTTTCTTATTCTCTTTTTCAAGTATGACACTGAATAACATTTTCAGTAAAAATTTGGTAATATTTTATACATTAAGTTAGCCATATCTATTATCTTAAAATTAGGGCCTGGACTTTACCCTAATTCAGATGTCAGAGACTGTAAATCTTCCTTTCGACTACACATAAAGAAACCAATGTTTTGTTTGAAATTTACTTTCCGAATTACCTACCTCTATTCCCTTCCCTTTTCTTCTCAATAAATCTTTATGTTATAAAGACAATAGTTTATTTCTTAATATCGCACAAAACGAAATATGCTATGTAAATTTGTAACTAAGGTTTGATTCAAATGACAATTTTAAAAATAAGAATTATTACTAATATCAAATACACGCTCACAGACAAACAATCAAAATTCAATCAAAGCATCTTATATCTAATACTTATTAGTTAATAAGGCAGCAACACACATGTAGCTTATACCAATATAACTGCAATTTTGTGAAAATTATTATTAAAAAAAAGAACAAAATCAGCATATGTTAAGTTTTAACATTCATTTAAATTCACATTTGTTTTAAAGAGCAATATTCATGATATCATTGCGGATGTTTATCATATATTCCACATTTATTACTATTCTCACTGAATAAAACAAGAATGAAAAAATATATAATCAGATTAACATTAAGAATCCATATAATACTAAAAAAACTATCTTAATTATTCCTGAATATTTTAGTAAAAATTTCTGCAAATTAATTTCTATATTAAGCATATTCAACAGCTAAAAGAATAAATGATACTATGAGGAATACAGATTAGCAGACGATTTCATTTTTTATAGCTGAAACAAAATGGTACATTCATGCTTTCTTTTTTTATTACTTATTATTATTTAATTTATACAGTATTCCGTATTATACATTTAAGAGCCTTATTTTTATTCATTTTACAAAGCATTCCAAAATATTTTTTAAGAAAATTAACTTTGTTTTACATCATGACGTTACTTCTATGTTCACATGTAAAATAATAATCAGAAAACCCCCCCCCCCCTAAATACACCTTTTACAATGATAGTTTCTCTCTCTTTTATAAATATTCGAAATCGCAAAAATACTAAAATTAAAAATATATACAAAAAAAACCCTTTTTTTATTAATTTTTCTTCACAAAAACTCAAAATTTCCAAAGAATAAGTTTTACTCTATTTAGATGTACTGTAAGATTCGCCGGACAAAAAAAAAACTATATAGGGGGCGCTGCCATTGATATAAGGACAGACAGAACTGAACAACATTGGAGAGAGGAGAATGGCGGCTACGACCTGTAGCATGACGAACAAAAATGGCATGAAACAACAGTTAAATGTTTAATGTTAGTAAGTCTTAAATATTGTATTAATTGTGTGTGTTGTGTGGCTGTTAAAAATAAATAAAATCTTTAGCCACTAAAGATGGATTGATTGATTGTGTTTCTGGTAGTGAATGAAATCTTCAGAGATGAAACTAAGAACCTACAGCGGACAAAAAAATATTACTTGCACTATGTCACAAAACACCCAATAGCTCTAAATGAGTTTCACACTTTTCACATTCGAAACACTCTATCTCGAGCATTCATAGATGAAGCTAGCTCCAAATTGATAAGAATGCATTCACTTTCACTTATAAATTCGTAGCTCTGTCGTACCATAAGGAATTTCTATTTTTGCTTAACATAACTAACTGATATACAACATAACTCAGCGCTAAATGACACAAAAGAATTTGCACCAAAATATTATAAACATAGCGTATTTACATAAATAAACGAATTTAAATAAGTGTACTACACTTGTCCAATTCAGCACCAATACTAATCCCATCTACTGTGCTAATAAAAATGAGCTTACCGGACTAGCGGTAAGTTTTTACAATTCAAGCACAAGACTAGAAGAAATATTTCTCAATGAACAACTGACTTTTTTTCTAAATAGAGCTTTATTTCACGTATTGATATTACAGATTCCTAAATAATTAAACTTTTTTACTATCCACTGAATCACAGAATATGAGTGTCAGAATCTCCGTCGTACGCTGACTCCCATTCCATCTCTTTTTGCTCGTCTTTCTGATCGTCACGGTTACGGAATCTCAGTCATGGAATCGACTTTACAAGATGGTCTCCTCAGTAGTACAACTGCTATTGAGTTCTAGGTTTTTCAATATATTCCTACTGAATCGATAATTTTAGTTCATTTTTCCTTCCCCCCTTCCCCAAAGAATATATAATAACTGAAATTGGGAGCTTTTTTTCAATGTATTGCAGCAGAAAGAAGCTATTTCTATGCTCGTAAAACGGAACGTATATATCAAGAAGTTTAAAACCTTATTGAGGTGGCTATAATTTGTTTATTATTTAATAAAGTCGCAATGAACAATTTGTTGTAAGTGTGTGTCCCTTTAAGTGTGTTTGGAAAGGATTGGGAAGGATATCTTTTAAGCTGGTTTTGAAATGAGTTGATAACTTTATTTTCTTAGGAAGTCAGTATGTGAACTTATTTATTTTCATTTTTCTTTTTCCTGGTTTTTTTTCTTAGTGGAGACAAAGAACATTAAGAAGCATCAACTTTTGAATCCCCACTTTTTCGCAAAAGCGGGTTTTAATAAATTAAAAATACGCATTAATTTAAAACTGTTTTACTCATGGTGATACTATTTTCAAAATTTAATTTTAATTAACATTAAGCGTTGGAACATTAGCAACTTACTGCGTTCTGTAACTAAAAGTTTCGTAATTTTCTTTGCTCTGTGAATCTTTTTATGAACAAGATCATGGTCTTCTATTCAATTTAATGCCTTCTAACACACACATAGATGAAATAAAATTAAGAAGAAACCAGTTAGTTACATTAAAAACAATTAAAGTAATAAATATTATACTGAATTACATGTGCGTCTTTCTTAGCACGGAAGGATAACAAGCAGTGAAAGTTAATATATAGCTGCAAACAGTAATAATAAACAAATTCTTTTAATATGTAGAAATTGCAAGTAAAATTTTATTTAATTAAAATATGTTGTTATGAAGTTTATTGTTTCTCTTAATTACAAGAGAATTAAACAACGATGCTATGTTCTTAGAAATCTGTACTACAGGACTCTGTTACCTATTTTTAAAAGAAGAATACAAGTCCTAATTAGTTATCTTTAAAAATAAGAAACTGTTTTATAATAATTTGTTTTCTATTACTGGCTCTCGATTCTGTTGGAGATTCATAGATCCAATACTTAAAAAAAATTCTGTGCTCTAATTTTGTAGTAACGTTAACCTGATATAAACTTCAACCGTTAGATATAAACTTCAGTTATTAGTAACACTGTGTTACTGAGGAGAAAAAATGAATAAAATATACTAATCGAAAGGGATTATTTACTTCTTTAATGTGTTAACTCATTCAAAAAGTCACATGTAATCTTAAGATCGCAGGTCTAAAACTGTTTTGCTGTTAATTGTATTTATAAGAAATGCAAAGAGCAACTATTATTAATTTTTTTTTTCAACAATGCAGATGATTCTTTTTAGGAGAAACGAATGATTATGATTATAGTTTAATATATTTGACAGCAGTTTCACTTTCCTTCATATATTCATGAGTCTTTGTAAATGCATGTAAATTAGGTTACTTACATTTCTATGATGATAAAGATACCGAATGTGACCATATATCTAAATCATTAGCTGTAGTATTTCAATAAGATGGAGGACAAAGAAACTAATAAAATACACACTTTAATATTACAAGGTGAAATATGCTAAACATTTCCACGCATTTATTGGGAATTTTTATGACAAAATATCATTACACACATTGATGAAAGTCCATAATAAATGACTATTTAAGTACATTTGAGATTCAGATCTGGAAGTTTCTCTTCACCTGGTGTTTAAACTGTATTTCTAGAGCATATCTCATCATTGTCTTACAATAACATTGCGAAGCCTAATATTACATAATACTTTTTCTTATTAGTAACAATGTCCTGAAAATACATCTTACCGGGCTCTTCGCTGACAGTGCTACAATTTTCTTAGTAGAAACTCGAGTTGAAATTGAAGAAAGTGAATCTTCAGAGATATGTGAACCAAAATCTTGCTGTTAAAATATCAGTATCTCCTACACCAAGCCAATTTTTGGTAATTTGGTATTCGGTTATTTTTCGAAATTCTTGAGCAAACATTCTTAAAACTATTTTATGATGCCATTTTGTTAGCCTAAAGAAGTCATGGAACTGATTATTTTTGAAAAACTCCCTAATATGTGAGCCAACAGAGATAAACTCTTTTAAATTTACATGACTTAATTGGGTAAATTTTGATACCAAATATTTGAAACCCTTTCTGTCTTGTGTGCATTTTACGATAAAAAGTTTTTCATTTAACCTAGTTTGATGTGTAACGTTGGGAGTAAAATAACTACTTTTTAGAATCAAAAAATGATTCCTTTTGTACATTTTGTGTGTGCTAGATTCAAGTATTTCTCTTGAAGGTAAGTCTTTTTTAATATAATAAAAGTTACTAACCTTACTGTTCCATTCACACATGAAGCAACGGTACTCGGTGTATTCCAAATGCGATCTCATTAGAAGAGAAATAGCTGAGATCACGTCAAGTTTTCCATTAGAAATTTCTGTAATTATAAAGTTAAGTAAAATCTCCATGTTGTCATATGAATATTTCAATACAAACAGCATATCCAGTGGAGATGAAAGAAAGTTGTTGCTCTGGTAAAGGAGTACATCCTTCGAAATCTTCTTTGAAGAACCTATAAAAAGTCTTCATTCATCAGGATCGTGATCAAAGGAAAGAGGTTTCATAAGACCATTGAAGTTTTTTGCATATGATAAATACTTATTAAAAAGAAAAAAAAGGTATAAAGTTCGTTCCTCTAATCCAGTAGACTAAAACTAATTGAAAATTCAAGCAACTTCATCTGTTGTAATCTTGTTTTTAACAGTCCAGCTTTATTATTAAGAAAATATTAAATCACTTAGCTCATGTTGAGTGATTTTTTGAAGGGTTTTTATCACTTTCTCAGGAAAATCAGGATTAAATGAGGCACAATCACCGGCGTAATTTGTTCATTCATCTCACTCCAATTGATAATCTTTTGATGCTATCGGACTAGTTGAACTTACCATGTGGAATAGATAAAATAGCTGAAGGAATGCTCGATATGTTATATTCATTTGCATTTTAGATTTTTTTTTATTGAATATATGGTTTCATATAGAAATAACAATGTGTTGTACCGTTTTGGGACCAAATCATGTGTACTATAATAAACATTAATCTAATTTCACAAGTTGCAGGTACAAGTGTTGCAAATAATATGCAATGCTCATGATTTATCTTGATATCTGATCCGATAGCATTATTGCTTGATATCTGACAGCATTGAAACGAGCAACTGAATACTTATTTCTGGCACGAAAGGGTTACTTCACCACATATGAAACAGAAGTTGTATGGTTGATTCACTTATACTCGAGGCAACAGGATTCTCACTTAGATATTACTAGTGGGAGTTGATTTTCCTTTACATTACATCTATTGTATTATAATTCTCCACAATCGACTCCTTTAAAATAAAATTTAAAGCTTATTATCAACTTTATTTGTATTTTCGTTATTAGCAGCATCGATTCCTTATGAATTGCTTACTTTGTTTCAGTTTACAATTTTATTGTTGAACAGTGCACTTAGAATCAATATTGATAAAGGGAATTTAATTGTTGTTAAAAGACTCACATTTTTAAATTTAAAATAGTATAAAAATATAAAACTGTACAAAACAAATAGCAAAATATTCTTATGAAGCAAAGAAAATTGTTCAATAAATAGATATTGAGATCAAATAACAAAGGTAGGTGCTCTATTAACCTACCACCGTAAATAACAAAGAGAATACATTTAAACTAACTTGTATAAAATACAATCAAGCATCATTACATAACACGAGCAAGAAAAAAAAAGATTCCTGGAACACACACACACTCAAATATTAATTTATGAATTGTATCAATGTGTTTAAGCAAACAATCTGCCTGACTTGACATAGAGTTTAACCTTTGCTTCATTGTTATTATTTTACGATGTCTGCACAATATGATCTTTGTTGAATAAATAGGGGATGTTCAAAATCAAAGCCAGACATATAATTTTGTAAGGTGCCATATGAATCATTTTCTCTACAGAATGGTAGGTGAAACTTAAGAATTGTAACAGGGCATTGATGGTGGAATATTCCCATGTATATAAGAGGTGCAGGTTTTAAGATGCGTGACACAAAAATTGGTTAAAGAAAAAAGCTTTACATTTGAAAATAAGACTGTGTAATAAAATTAGCGTTAAAGAGAAACAATGTATTGAGTTTATGCAACACAAACAGATTTACTGGAAGCATATGGTAATATAGCAGTCACGATTAATTTTTTGTACTTTGAAAGTGATAGAATTTTTTAGTAGACGACCTCAAACATATGTTAACTATGGTAATTTAAAGAATGGGTGAAAAGTAACATATTAGATATATTGCATAGTTAGACTAGATTAAATTTTGAATCAAAATTAATGCTGTTAGAATTGAAATGAAATATATATAAGCAGGTTTATAAGATAAATTGAAATAAATTTAAGCTCATAAATTTTAAGTCATATAAAACGCACTTTATTATGTTAAAATTTATGATTGAGCAAGTATTGTTGTATTATTTCTTAAGCATTCCTGCTAATTTTAATTTATATTTAAGTGATATTCGCTTAATTTTTTTTTTATCTATTGTCATTTTTCTTTTCATTTATGCAAAAAATGTCAATTTAAATACGGAAAATTTTTAAAACTATCTACAAGCATAATATACACTATCCAGAAGTGGTTATTTTCTCATAAATTTCTTACAAAGAAAATTTAATTCAAAATTATTTATAGAATCAAACACATATACATGAAAAAGCTTTCGAGAGAGACATGCGAATGTCCTATGAGAAATCATCGCATAAAACAATAGTTTTGTTTATTTGCAACACGTGAGACCTTTCATTTCAAAATTATATTAAAAGACTACATCATTTATTTGTGCATTTTATGAATAGGTTGAAATAGTCAAGAGAAAAGCTGTGCGTGATTTTGATAACTGTCTATAGATAAGAAAAAATGTAATCATTCTTTAAAAATATATTTCTTTTTAAAATTTATTTTGCTAGTTGTATTTTATTTTCGTACAAAATTTGTTTCTTGATGACGCTTGAGATGTTCTTAAATTCATATTAAAAATAAACTTTAAATTAAAAAAAGTAACTGACTTACAAGTAATTATATTAATTAATGGCTTTAAGAAATTCAAGTTTCTTAGCAAATTTGTTTTTGTTGAATTATATATCAAATTGAATCATATTTTCAACTTTATCTTAACGTGTAGCTACATAAATTAATACATAACAATGTATATTTAACAGTGTTTATCTAACATGTACAATTTAATCTGTCTTCAAAAGTAAGGAGATTTGCTAGACTTCAAATAAAGATATTCAAGTTGATTTAAAAATAATAAAATTATTTCTAAATTGCGAATGCTTTTTTAAGCGAAACAGTTTCTCCTTACCTATTAACTATCATTTTAAATCATAACAACGACAAATATAAAAGCAGAAATGGTCGGCATGCATTCCGAATCCATTGATTCATTCTTAGATGACTGTGTAACACACAAGGACATATTTTTCATATTATAACCATTCAGTTAGCTTTTGCAATATCATTTCAAATTTCTAAATATATATCCTTGTTATTACATGTATATTACCGTGTTGTAATTATCTTTGTATTTATTCTTTCTTTCTAAAAGCAACCTGCAATTGTATCCATTACCTTTTTTGTAATTTTAGATGTTTTTTTTAAGAATTACAGCAGAGTAAAATTGCTGTAATCAAAATTGGCTAATTGAATGTAATACATTTGTTGGAAATCTTTGACCTTCAAAGAGATGTATAGTGCTACAAAGAATACACCATAAGATGAAATAAATATATTTGCAAGCAATAAGATTATTTATTTAATTTTTTCATCGTATAAACAGTTATACAACTTTTAATTTTAAATATTTAAATATTTTTCTTCATCACAATAATAATAATCTAAATTCTACTTATCCTTATTTCTGTACTGTAAAACCATAGAAGTATATTTCTTATCATTTTTTCTTTCATTAATTAAATGCTTATATAAGTAAGATAAAAATGTTAGTATAATAGTTAGCAGTTTTTGACGTTATTATTTTAAAAGTGTTTTCTTTGAAGCCACCAAAAGAAAAAAAAATTACAAAATCCAAATTAGAAAATTTTCAAATATTGTTATTAGTATTCTTTGAGTTATATCTCCTAATATCTCATTAATGAGAATATATATTGAATCTCTCATTTTACTTAATTCATCGAAAACACGGCGTACTTTAACACATGTCTCTTGGTAACTTTAACAAAATAGCAATAATTTTACTCCCTATTTACTCTAAGATATAAAATCGCAAAACGAATATTCTTCACGTTTTGTTTTGATTCCCATAGTTAAATGCATATACCTGTTAAATTTTTCTCTTTTATCATTTAAGAATCCATTATTGAAGGAAATAAATTTTTGTAAAATAAACAAGTCCGACAGCTCCTAGGTGCTATATTTATTAATCTTTCAGTAATCTCATTTATGACAACCAATTCCGAGTATCTCATTTTCTTAAGTGTATAGAGAGTATGGCATTTTTATTACACGATGAGCTTAAATGTACACATGTCTGACTCCCCTTTCAGTAATTGTTTGCCTCCCCTCGACGAAAACAATTTGAACTGCAATTTATGATGTAAAAACTCAATAATTCTCCTGTGTTATAAGTCATCACTTAAATGGAAGACTTTTGATAGGGAAAGAGTAAGATAATATGAAATGGTTTTAAGAATATAGAATAAGAGTTTTGAAATTTTTTTGAAGATATGTTAAAATTTTCATCCTTTGAATCTAATTTGGAAGAAAGATTGTTAAAACTCATTAACTTTATTGCAGCCCTTTTCAAGACAGAAAAAATAAATGCATGTGGAAGATAATTTTTCCTTATTTAAAATGACATCCTCCCACCAGCGAAGGAAATGTGGATAATTTAAATAAATATTCATTATTTAAACGGGACGAGAAAAAAAATTGTGCATAGAATGCTTAATGATATTTGGTTTGCATTCATCTACATAATTGCACAATTATCTGTGATTTTATAATAATAATAATATTTATTTTAATTTGATTGAAATAGCAATATTTATTTAAAAAATTATCCATAAGGCTTGGGTAACTCTCCGAGATGTAACATTTTGTAAAATATCACGCGCTGAAATGATCTTATTTTTTAAACAAAATAAAATAACTTCCGTCTACATATATATTCCACGTATTATGAGCAACTTTGAACGAGAAAAGAAGAGAAAACTTAACCACCTAATAACTCAAGAAATTTTGGAAAGTTGGTCTCCCAAATGTCTATTTTTAATTGCAGAAATTAGAAAAAAAATTGTATTTATGGCAAAATATGTGTAAAAAAATTATTCGTCAAAAATTAAGCATATTATATATATATATATATATATATATATATACATACGAGGTACGAGGTACGGATAAAATTGCTAAGTTCTTAATATATACTTCGAACATTCTTCTTGAATAATATTCTTAGTATTCATACAAAAATTCGTCTGATAAAATTTACAGATTCAGTTATGATTAAAATGGTGCTTTTAAATTAAATTAGTGAAATTTACATTAAGTGCACTAAAATATATTTATTGGAGATGAATTTTGTAATGCTAAGCTGTGGCCAGTTAAGGAAAATTAAGCTTTGCCAGATTTTCATACGAATATACAGTATTGCCTTCCTATTTCTACAAATTATGTAAGTTTCTATTCCTCAAACTTCCACATCAACCTTAAACTTGAGCATTTAAATCACGGCAAATTTAGTGTAAAGCATTTTGCTGACTATTTCCTTGTGTGGGAAAATATTGAGGGTTTGCTTCAGTTTTGATGAGAAGTTAAAAAACTAATTACATTTATTTTCAACAATAATAAATTTAATCTGGTATTTACTTTTCTTCTTATATGTATGTAATAAATTATAACAGTATCTGTTATGAACAATACTTTAACGTAATTCTATTCGTATTTTATTATTTAAGATAAAAAAAATTGAACAATAGCATTGACATACATTCAGAGAAAAAACTGTTACATGAATTTTCTTTTGTATTTATATTCGTTTATGTATTATGAAATATTATGTAAGATAACAACTATTACAAAAAGTAGATATCTTACAGTATCAACTTATCTTATATTTATTGAGAAATTAACTTACTTATCTTATAATTATTGAGAAATAAAAAAAAAATGAATCGGATGAAGACTCGTAGCAACCTAATGACTCCAAGGTACTCAACGACTTTGTGTCGACAAAAGAGCTTTCATTGTTTCAATACTTATGACTCAAAACTTAAAAACAAACCATACCCTAAAATCTCTAAATATTACATTGCTTTGTAATATTTAGAGATTTTAAAATTCCTTCGCAGTAATTTAATGTCAACGAAACAAGGAATGCTGGTAAATCTGCATTCTGTGTAATCTTTCCTACAATTTCATATAGTAATATCGCAAAATACTATATTCAAACAGTTATCTAAGAGAATTGGTAAATTCAGAAGAATACGGAAATTAATATTAAACTGAATCACGTAAAACTTACAGTTTCATGTGCCACTATTAGATAAAAGATAAAATGTTATAATAGCACGTTTACAAATTGGACATACATAAAAACATCTATTTATGGGACAAGATCTACCTAAGAATAATCATTATGTTTGTACAGTCAACGTGAGACATTTCTTGATTGAATGTTTTTTTTCCTTAACTCTGCTCGTTTTAAGAATTTTAAATCAAACATTTATTGTTTAAACGATTTGGTTGGAAATTCTTCCGAAACAAATATCTTTAACTTCTTTTGCATGACATTGATGTTTTCCCTTTTAATTTTGTAAAAACATCTTTTTATTCTAATTATTACCCAAAGTTTAAATTTTATGACTCTTTTACTTATTAAAATGAGAAATTTGTCATCTGGATACATTATGTCTCGTGAGGGTGAGTCTAGAGTTTGACACTATATATCCCATGTGGATTCAGTGACTTAAATTCAACCAAACCAGGAAATCAATGCCAAAAATTCAAACTAACTAACCAACCTCTTGCTCAAAGTATAAGTCCGAATATGAACACAATAGTTTGAATTCAATTATGTGAAAATTAGATTTGCCGTTTCAATGTTTTAATGAAAACTTATTGATTATTGTTCATGTTCTAGATTTGTATTGAATAGAATAAATTTGGAAAAAAAAAATATTTAAATGATTAAGATTAGAATAAATTAAGCTTTAAAGACACGTACTCATAAAACGTTGTAAATAATGTTCAATAGCATTTATAGATAAAATATGTGTATAAAAATTGTTGGCCCAAAATTAAACATATATATATATATATATATATATATATATATATATATATATATATACGCCTAACTTTTTTTACACGATTTTGAAATAACATGGTTCACTAATATATTTTTTACACGAATTTTTTTTCCAGCACGATTCCCAATAAATATTTTTTAATTTTAATTTTGACAGTGGAATCAGAAAACTTACTTTTTGCAAAATAAACGATTGGTTAAAACCCACACATGTGTTTTCTTTCAAACTTCACACTTTGCGTAACATAATTTTTATACCTTAAATATTAAGAGCAACAGGAAACGTTGAGTCAAATTGAATTTATTCAATAATTAGTTTTCATATTTATTTTGTTATTTGATGTTTATCATCTAAAATAAACACGCGTAAATTTTTTTAGCTCAATTAAGCATTGTAAAGTGAACGAATATTGGCTTACAAGAGAAGTAAAAGAATTCAAAACGCATTAAAAATTGATGACACATTTTAAAACCAAATACACAATGTGAGTGAACTACGTTGCATCTATCCATTTGTAACATTAAATTATTGTTTACAAAAAAAATTAAAATAAAACATTTATTTTTCATTAATTTCTTAAAAAATAATAATTAACAAAAGAAAGTTTAAGCAATGGCCCCATCATCTTAGCGATGGATGTTGCTACCATTTGGCGACTTGGAGAGAAACTTATCGTAAAATTAATTTTTTTAATAATTAGTTTTAATCAATTGTTAATTATTAACTATGATTAAATTATCGTATTCTTATCAAAAACATTTGTGTATAGAAAATTTTCAACTCAAGAGAGTTTCTTTAAAAATGTGAGAAAATAGCTTTTAAAGTTTTGACCCAGACATACAATGTGAGTAGAAGAAAACCCATTAATAAGACGTACAGTGATATAATTTTCAAATGAAATCATCTTAATTCTTGTGAATACTTTCAATTACTCTACTTTAATTCGCTACTTCTATTTTAAACATTTTCCAGAAATGTGTATACTTGTGTGTTTATAGTGAAACAAATCTCTAAATCTGTATTTGTATTACCGTTTAAATAACAGAGTGAGAATTGTAATTGATAGTGAAAGTTATCATGAAAAGTCTTATTTTAATTGAAAAATTTCACAATTTCATTTACCTACATGTAAAAAAAAGAGTATGTATTATTTTTTCTTATATTGACATCTAGATAAAATATGCTTATCTTGGGAAATTTCAATAAATATTTTTAGCTTCAGAAAGAAAATTACATGAAAAAGAAACACTTTAACAATATTTGTTACACTCTAATTTCAATATTGTATACGTTTCACAAGAGAAAAAAATGATTGATGTAAAAATAAGTTTTGCAACAGAAATTATAAGACTTTTATTCAGAAGTAAGTATATTTTTAACGAAAGGTGAAAAAAAAATCTATTTTCAACTCGAAAATAAAGTACTTTTTCTTGATTTTCAAGTAGAAACAATATTTTTGTAAATTTAAAAAGTCTAAAGGAATGAAGTTGTAAAAACTGTACAAATGGGTTTTTCTAAAATAAATAATTACTTAAAATATAGTTTATTAACAGAGTATTTTTCTATAAGATGCTTTGCACTATTAAAATACGCTTTTGTGAAGATTCAGATATAGTTGTAGTAAAAATACAAGAGTATCCAGGAATTAAAAAAAAAAGGATGAAAAAAATATCCGCGCATGCATCAACTGGAAGAGATAAATTGAATAACGATCTAGAAATGATAAAAATGTAAATATTGCGTTGCTGTAAGTAAAATCATGTAAAAAACAGATTTAACAAAACGTCAACATACATTTAGAATTTATGTTTTTCTTAAAAAAATTAAGATAAATTATTTAGAAGGTTGATCGCTGACAGAAATAATAACAGAAAATGAAGAATGCATTTTCTCCTTATCTTTAATACTACTTATTGTTAAAAAGTTATATCTTTTCCTTTTCAACAAGGTGAAGTTCAGAAATAACTAAAGAGAGAAATATTTTAAATTAGAAATCATGCATATTCTGCGCATCTCTTGCGCGCACAATGTTGATTTTTTAACAAGGCATAATCTATTGACGCAATACAAGTGGTCATACATCTTGAATTAATGCAATATTAATGTTTGAAAATGCAACACAGATCTTTAAATACCAAAAAGAAAATTATTCTTATCAAGCATCATGATTAACATGAATTTCGCGAGTGAATAATTTAATGGAGATGTACTCAGTTTACCTTAAACTTCTTTCTTTTGAATTAATGAAAAATATTTTTTATCTATTTAAACTTTCCCCCGTCAACATTCTAGAGTTAATTCATTCTGACTAAAGTAACATTCAGACGCGTTTTTCTATGGTATAGTTTTTTTGCTGCTAAAATTACAGAATAAAAAAATACTTTTTAAGTAATTTAGTTTGTTCAAAGATTAGAATGTTGGTATACAACATCGAGTTAGGAATAAAAGATTTTTTTTGTATTTATGATATACAACAAACGAAACACTTTTTGAAAATGTCTTAACTATGTGAGTTACTTTTTTTTTCTGAAACTTACACACACACACACACTCAAATCGAAATAAGATATTTTAAATATATTTTGAAACCATAGATATCAAATTTGTATGTATAGGCTTAAAGGGAATTAATACTTTCACAATTAATGATTTCAAAATATTTTATTTGAAATCAGTGCCACCCGTTAAATGCAAAGAAAGCGAGAGAGCTTTCTGTCTTTATTTTATATCTCGTATCTAATTAATATTACTTTGAAATTATTTATAATATTTTCATTTAGATCTACTTTTGAAATTTCTTATAAATATTAGATACCAATTAAACTGAACATTGATGTGCGATAATGAAATTTTATTTTGTTATAATATCACACTTATATACATGAATATGAAATTGCCATTGGACCTCAAATTCCTCGCCAAAAATGAGCCATAAGTACGCAAAATGAACGGTAATTACACCAACAAAGGAACGGTCCCAAGCATCACGCGTGGAATTAAAAAAAATAGTATTGATTGAAAGAGATTTCCCTAAAGGTTAAATATACCGACACTATTGCTAATCTAAAGTAAACAGTTCACGAGGATCGAGGATTGAAAATAGAATAATTTTCGGTCTCATATGTTGTTTGATGAACTCTGTAGTTTTCTGCTTTTTCTTCCTTTATATAAATACGCTTCCACCACTTTATAGTACGATCTAGGGCTCTCCTTGATTGGAATTATGCAGCCTTTATTTTATTTTTGTTTGCTTTACCTGAAGCCGTGAATTTTTGAAATATTATGTCAGAGGGATCTCCTCCCTACTTATTGTTTTTTTAATGGAAAGATCTTAAGAAATTTCAAATTTGGAGTAACAAAAGTTTTAATTTTTAGTTAATGTCAATTACTGCACATTTGTCATCAATATTTAATGACTCATAAAAAGCATACCCAACCGCTTCTTCAATAACCGAATAGACGCTGGATATTGTTTTGCTCCTCTTTTGAAGGATCCATTGCCAGAGATTCGTCAAAACATATATTCTGATTGTGAGCTATTAATTCTACAATTATGGCTTTGATGATGTTTGTATTAGAGCCTTATCAGACAGTGGTCGACTTCGCATGTCACAGGGTGCGTATCACATTACCTGAAGGCCTAATTTTGCACATCACAGAGGTACGTGTCATCTCCCCTGAACCGATACTACTGACCATGCCCTTCTTTCGTTTCCTTTGACCAGACAAATTGTTAGATCATTGTTATAATAAATGCCCAAACATGAAAACTTCATTTTAAAATTCAGAATATATACATGAAGATATATTTCATCATATATTTTGTTAATTTTTCTTAAAAATATTTATGAGTCAAATTGTTGCTGTTACCAATGTAGAAGGCATCGAACTTCACTCTAGATTATGCCGGAAGTTTCAAAATTTCATCGCCCCATTTTAACAGATAATATTTTATTAAAAACATTTAAAAGAAATAAAAAAAATTAACAAAGAAATATTAGCTGACGACCCGAGAAGCTAAGAGAAGGAAAGTTAAATAAAGGCATTTTACCTTTCTGATGCCTGCTTTCTCTTTAGAAAACGACCTTAGAAGTGCATCGAGAAGGAAACCATTCCACAGTACGAAATTCCTCTTGTCGTTTCAAGATTTCAATTCCGTTGAAATTGCTTAGCTCTGTAAAATTTCCTCTTGCCGTTTGAAGAAGGATTTCAGTTCTATTGACTTTTATTTATGTACAACTGCTCGTTCATAAGCAACATGAATGTTGACGAACTCAAGAAACAAATTATGAAATTTCATTCATGAATACTTACGAAATTATTTAGTAGGTTGGATTTTTTAATTTTTTGTAACTGATGTCACACATACACACATTTCTGTGAAACGGCCCTACAATCAAAATGTAAGGCTATTTTCAAATGACAGAGTTTTTTTTAAAAATAATATTTTGGTATACCTCAAAAAATGCGTTTGAAAAACATGAAATAATTTTTTCCAAATCCTTTTAGAGTGTAAACAGTACCAAATATTAGCTTTACTTTCGTATGAATTTATATTTAACAATTATGTATAACAAGCATAGAATTGGTGTATATTAGGATATTCTGGATATTATACAATATGCTAAAATCTAAAATTATTTCTTCTCTAAAAGTGAAGAAAAGAAAGAATGTTAATTTATTTGAATTATTAAACAATGAGCAAAATAAAAACGAAAGATCATTTGAAAAAATTGTAGTTATTTCAATAATAAAAAATAATTAAGCAAGTTATTAGATCCTTTCATTTCCAAATCTGTGTTTTCTGTACAAGTACAAAGAAGTACAGTAAAAAATATCTAAGATTACTATCCGCTTAAATAATTTATTTGAATCATTATTTTTTAATGCTGAAGAATTAATATTTTTCTAAATTAACTTTATTTTGAACCCCACTTGACAAATTTAACTCCCTGGAAAAATATTCTCATGATTTAAAAAAAAAAAACGTTTAAGTCATGTGGACTGAAGTTAATTGTGAAATTCCCGGAGGGGATAGTTGAATTGTACGATTAAGTATTCTGGTATAAAGTATCACTTAAAAGTTTTTACTGTATTATAAGAATGCATGTTTAGAATTAAGCTTATCCAAATTATATCTGAATACCACACTTTACACCACTGAATTCAAAATCTACTACCCCCATGTATATATCTTTATCAAATCAAGAAGAGCAAATAGTCAGTATACTAATACAAGTTTGAAAACAATTATAGTTCAGTGTCAGTCATAAAAAAATTGGACTGTAATTGCCCCTTTTATTCAAATGTAAACTTCTTCATGATTTTTTTCGAAGAAAAAAAAATAGACTCTTCGTCTAATGTAAAAGTATTTCACTCTATTAAAAAAAAGTTAAATTGAAACGAGAGGCCTTCTAGGAAAATCTTTCAGCATCCATAAAAGTATTCAAATATTTATTCATGCACTAAAACAAAATCAACAGTGTTTTCCTGTTTTTATAAAAATATACTTTGGATTTATGGTAAATATTTTTTGTAAGACTCATTATTACTATTATTTTAAAAATTGCACTTCGTACTAAAAAGTGGAAAAAAATATAATTGAATGAAATGCTTATGGAATTTGAGAAAAATTAATCAAAAATATGTTTGATTTCAGATAGAGGAAGATAATTATTCTTTTACGGAATGTGTTTTTGTGAAGAACTGTATATTTTATTATTATTACTTTTAATGGAATTGCTTTTATTTTCAGGATGATCATGAAATTTCCCCTTTGGACCCTTCTCACAACAATCCTGTACGTCGTGGCGCCATCTGTGGGAGAATTGCAAACTCATTCTTTGGCTCCAGAGGCTCTTTCGGATTATTTAGACGAGAAGCAGGCGCGTTATGTTTTACCTCGCATCTGGAACATGGCCAAGAAGCTGGATATGAAACTGGACGGCTACAAATTGATTTCGGAGAACCCTAAGCTGGAGAAAGCCCTTCGCTTGCTATCTTCAAACGCCATTGAAAATCGCCTTGCTGAGCGTTCAAGAACAGAAATAATGAAGAAAAGGAAATTCCCAGAAATTGATTCTAGGGGTTTTGATGAAGATATTTTCGATGAAGGATTCGGTGATTGGTCTCCTATGAAGCGTTGGTGATTCGAAATCTACTCTCGCTTTATTTTCTTTTTCGCACTTTACGGCGAATTAATATTCAACTGGGAATGTGAAACGAACAAGTCTTCTCAATATTATTGACTCTCTTATCGTTGTATCGTTGCGTAATATCAGTGTACAACTTTATTTTTCGAAGTTTAATGAATTTTGTTCTTGTTTTAAATCCATTTGAAGTTTCAATACATAACATATTGAGTGTTTTAAAGAATTTATTGGTTTTCACGTGTATAAATGTTTATAATGGATGTGCACTTGTTGAGTGTTCTTGAATGTTATATTCTGTAAAGTTTTATTCTCCCACTCCCTAATAATAATAATGTTCATCATATTTTTGTCTTATTAAAATTCTAATCAATTTTTGATGTCACATTTGTTGTTATTACTTGCATGTTATTCCACTTGATGACGTTATTCATTTTG
>BMAW01132781.1:0-36472 GCA_019974015.1 Nephila pilipes | reverse complement strand
TATATATATATATATATATATATATATATATATATATATATTGAAACACAAAATAAAGCTAAATAGGATTCCTTAAAATTACAATGAAAACTTACAAACAAATATTTTAGATTATTGAAAAAGTAAAAGAAAAATGAACCTTTTTTTTCCTTCAAAAACCTAGGAAAGAAAAAGAAAATTATCCTACTAAACAATTAAAAAAGAGAACTAATACATGAAAGAATAGCAAAAGGATATATTTTAAAATATGCAAAAGTACGAACCCAGATATGAAAATATTAAAGAGAAAGAAACAAAAAAAAAAAAAAAAAAAAAAAAAAAAAAAAAAATTTTATTTCTGAATGATACACAAGACAGATTAGTATGTTCAACATGTTTTTGTTGCCAAATATTTTCAATTTCAATTTTGTTACTATCATTCAATTTATTAAAAATATTTTTGTCAAATCTACGTTGATTAATTCTGATGTTAATATACTTAGAAGTTTGATCAACAAATTTATAATTGCTGCCAATTATTCAATTTAAAAGGTAAGTATAGCGAAAAACTTTACAAAAATAAATTAAGAATTTTTATTAATTTTATTTGTATTAGTCTTTTTACAAGTTTTGCATCAGACAACGACATACATCAAAAACTACTTCATCATTTTTACATATATTCTGTTTCTTAGTACTATGGAGAATATAATCCATATTATTTATATAATTAGTATATCTTTACCTAATTTATTAAACTCTATACAATCATCTAAATGCTTTTTATTCCAAAATTATTTAGTTTCATGTCTTGTCTTTATATTCTAATAACTCAATATCATTTTTTATAACTATATTAGCATCTTCATGATATAACTCATAAATGCGATTATTTTTATCATCCAAATAACACCCCTCCGTCACCTTTATTTCCTAATTCCCCCCATCATATGTTTATCTAAAATACTAAAACACCTTGCAAGAAACTAAAATGCTTGTATAAAATATTCATACAATATCCTCAAACAAAAGGTAATCAAAATAGTACACATATATTATAGAGGGAATACTGTATAGTAAAATAAAATAGCAGCAAAACTGATAAAGAAATAAAAATGTAAATCATATTCAATTAAGCTGAAAAAAATTACAAAAGATGGAACATATGTTTGAAAGAAAACAAAACCATACTTGAAAGAAAGTAAACTAAAAAGGTTTTCTGAAAAAAAAAAAAAAAAAAAAAAAAAATTCTTTCCTGTCCTTTCTCTCCCTTTGTTATATAAAAACCAAATATGTAGAGCTCTAACAATGAATAAATCCAAGAGTTAAAATGGTACCAATCGGAAATTACAACAAAAGCTTTCAGAAAAATAAAGCAACACATTTAATAATAAAATAACTTATAGAGTATGGGTTCTTCCAGTGCATGAATTGGTGTTTCGAGGACTATAAGTAAGAAACTACGATTCATCACCTGTTATTATCCTTTTTCAATAAGTTCGGGTCATTTTCAATGACATTCAAAGTGTCAATAGTACCATTTGGGGGAGAATTTTGTCTTTTAAACGAGAATATTTTAGGCATCAGTTTGGCACAAACTGTTTACGGGTTAAAATAGTTATGTAAAATTTTTCGTATGGATTCTTTGTAGATTCTTACAGTCCCAGCAATCGCACGAATACTTAACCGACGGTCAGATAGAACCAGATAACCGATTTTTTAATATTATCATCAGTATTTGAGGCGGAAGGATGACCTGGGAGTGAATCATCTTCAAAGTCTTCTTGGCTATCTTGAAAACGCTTAAGCCGCTCAAAAACATATGCAAACGATAAACATTCATTTCCATTAACTTCTTTCAATAAATTTTAAATTTCATGACGTAAAATTTCTCAGCAATTTGTAGCTATGTTGTTACACTTATTATTTTCCCGGCGAAACAAAAAATAAAAAAAAAAGCTAATGCGATCGAAGGTTACAGCTATACGGATTTGTTTACAGCAGCAAGATGCACTGTATTCGAAGGAGACAAACTTACTCGAAAGTGCTGGCGTTTTAAGTATGCGTACTACTTTTGTAGCAGCGTCAGGCTTGTTATATAATATCCATACCTCGGATATATATATATATACATATACAATCATAAATAAGTAAACATAAACGAGAAAATCCATTATGATAGTTTTACTCAGATGCGAGGGTGACAATAAAATAAGAATATTGAGCCTTTGTGACATTCAAAGAGAAATGATTTCATCGAGGAACTGCACTCAAGATCAAACTCTTTGGAGTGGAAGGCATGCTCGTTTGTCTCAATCGGTTGAAATCTGTTGTGGCAGTGTCGCTTCGAAATGCGTGTCTCGTTTCAGAATCCCTCCACCTTGGAGTTGAGAAGCGAAATTCGGTTTCTTCTTCAGAAGGGAAATGCGCCTTTTCGTCTTTCTTAGGAAATAAAAACTGTTTAAGGGGATGGTCTCATGATCCGTACTAATGTGTACAAGACGTGTCGATTGTATAAGTCAATCTGAAATAGTTTCTTCTCATTGAATGTTTGCTCCAGGGAATAGCAATTGACATCGAGTGATACTGAGAAATTTTTAAGAATTACAGAACAGAAAAAGGAAGATGAATGTGAATAAAGAGCGTGTGTTTGTTGCCTGGCATTACCCAACTTCACATAGCCAACGTTGAAAAGCAACTTCTGGATTCATTCGGTTGGAGCATATTATCCCCTCCCCCATTGCCCTGATCTGGCACCATCATAATTTCATATTCTTCGGTGAAAAAAAGGTTTTCGACCACAGATGAGGTCCAGACAGTCGTTAAACAATCTGCCAAGTAGGCGGTGGGAGAACTATTTGACAGAGGTAAATAGAAGCTCATTCGTCGGCTCATAAAGCGCATTGCGAAGAAAGATTGCTATGTCAATGGTAATGTTTTATGCGCTAATATAAATTTGTAAATCTTTCAAAAATAATATATTACCTATTCGATTTATAAGAAATCACGTATTCTTATTTCGGGGACAACCTTAAATTTCAGCGCTTGCAATCACGTATGAATGTCGAAAAAGAAAACAACTGGTACTTCCCTTCCCTAATTTCCACACAACTTTGATATTTAGTTTACGAAAATACTTTGGCCTAAATTCGTCATTTATTGAGAAGCTATGCTTACTGTTAGCTTGACCTTAGTTCAGAATATATAGTATTTTAGAAATGAATGCAATATTGTTAAAAACTATAAATATATACAACTCTGTTTTCCGTATGGAACTAGCTCATATCGATAAGTTATTGAGATTTAAAATCTTTGAAAATTTCCTGTACACCAAAAGTATGACTAACCAAAATTTGTTTATGAACAGAAATATGGGAAAAAATAAAAATGAAAAATAACTTTTTAAAGAAAATGTGATGAAAAATTATGCAGCTATTATTGTAACATGCTGAAACAGTAAATGTATAAATAAAAATACCAATTTAAATAAAAAAAAAAGTGATGCATAAAGACTTGATTTGTACTCTTGAGCTTTATCCCTAAATGGCTCTAACTGGACAAAACATCATCTAGCTACTATTTATGTAATTTAATTATCCATTACTTTTTCATCAATTATATTCAATAAATATGTTAAATGTTTAAAAAAATACAGTTTATAAATTATATAAAATCATAAATAAATAAATACCAAAAAATACCTTCGTTCACTCGAGTAACCGGTTCCCAAAAATGATGAGTAAATGAAATTCATTAAACTTATTGATGTGACTTACAGAACAACCATTCAAACAATTTCAGCAATTTGTTAACTCATGCGAATTATGCAATGGAACAAGAAAATAAATTTTCTGACATTTTCTTAATAATTTTTAATTTGATTGTTGTGTTTATCTAAATCTGTGGTCTTTTTCTTAATTAATCATACCCTATGTAGTGTTATTATTTATTGAATTCACAAAGTTTTTTTTTTTTTGCTGCGTTACACAACTGCAAGAACACTTAAACGAATGAAAAATAATTATAAAAACTGATGATCTTTTAGCAATATCCTGAAACTATATTTTCTCCTATTCATTGAAATTTCCTCTCACTGAATAAACGTATTTTTTATGGTTAAATTGATATTGTTTCATTAATTAATAAACGGTAACAAACATGTTCGACTCAGGAATTTCTAATGATCAAAAAGAGATTTTCATTATTTTTCTGTGGTATATTTTTGCCCATTTCTGGTATATTATAAAGTCTGTTTGACGGAAAGATTCAACTAAGGTTTGAATGTTAACATTTAAAACTTCTCTCTTAAAATATTCTGGAAATATTTTTGTTTTTCTCCAATTAAATAATGATAACAACCAAATGGAAATTAAAACGTATTTTCTAGTAAAAAGGGAAACAATTATTAGTTTAATTGGAATTGTCCATCATGAAAACTCTGACGAAATATTAACTTGTCTTAATGTAATTATGAAGATGAAATTCAACAGTGATTCTCTATTTACGACAATTACGCTTTCGAACCGTCTCTTTTTGTATATACTTATAAAATAACATTAAGTCGAAAATAAATCTTACTTATTCGTGCTGCCATCTATCATTGATTATATGAATCTCAAGAAGTTTCGTCATAATTGCGAGGACTGAATATGATTAAGGACCGGTAGACATTTTTTTTTATATAAAATAAGATATCTCATTCATTTCATATGACATTTTTCTTTCATTTTTCCATTTTGGAAATTATTATAAACTTTTAGTTGAAGTCATTTAATTGTTTGTTTATGAAATCAAAACTTAAAATCGTAATTAAGCTTTAATTGTGAAAACAATTTCCAAACAATTCAAGTAAATAAAGGAAAATGCATCCATTACATCATGTTTATAAAGTCAAGTTTAATTAATTTAATTAAACTTAAAATTATGTGTTGTAAAAATGTAATTAAGTTTCATTATCCTAATTAGATTAATCTTAAAAAAGAACTTGATGCAATTACTATCTATAAGTTTTGTTACAATTTTTCTTTTGAAAAGAAACATCACAGTAAAATTATGATTTGACTGAAATGCTTTCCTGATAAACTATTCATCTTAATAATAATAATATATTTCAGCTAGCTTCAAAACAAAGTGAAACATTTGTCTAAGATAGTTAGCAATCAGCTCTTTATAAATATATTTCACTTCTAATTACAATTTTCCCGTGCGTAATTATTATTTTCGTATTTTTCTTAATTTCGTTTATGATACTTATCAACAAGTATATTTTTATATAGTCTATTAAGTGTTCAGAGAGCGCTTACGATATCTTAACAATGAACTTCTTATTTTAACTTTCTTTTTATACAAATCAGAGTGTCACAGTGAAATAAAATTATTCATATTATAGTGCTCTTTGTAATTTTCTTTATTTGGATAATTGCAAAAAAGTAGGTTAATTCTGAGTTACTGCAAGACAAAACGATCTTGAATCACATGAACATACTAATCAATGTCTAGCAATGTACACTTGCATCAGAGGCAGGGCAAGTAGAAATATTGATTTTTGCTTTTGTCTATATTTCATGAAAATTCCTCTGATACTGAAAACAATTCGTTTAGGTATTCACTCCACTACGATTTCCCCATAGCAGATAACTACTTTCGTGGTCGCATTTTATGTTACATACAGTGTATTTAAAGATAAAAAGTTGACAATATAAATAAGTAAAATCATAGGTAATGCTCATCCATTATAAGTTGCGAGTATTCAAGGAAGATACACTCATAAAAATACCAGTGCTTTGTGTGAAAGCGTGCAACAAAAAATGAAGCTTTAAAAACTTTGAACACAGCTCATGTTATAGTTTCTTGACTTACAATGTCGCTCCATTATCAGTGAATACCGAGATATCAGGTTGCGTGAATGGTAATATATAAAACTGTTTGTCCAACATTGTGCAAAACTTTTCAAATCAACACAAATAATACCATAAGATCCCCATGACATAAGAACATGAGTAACGTAAGCAAAACATATATAAAAAAAGAAATGAAATGGATAAAAAAGAACTTTATTAAAAAAGGAGCATGGAGCACAATGAAACTGAAAGTCAAAACATCCATGTGACAGGTGTCCAGCCAGAAACTTACAACCTATAGTAGGGGATATGGTCTCCCTTAACTGCTATGCAGGTTTAATATCGTTTGACCATTCTGAGTTTGAAGTGTCGATAAGTTGTTGAGACATTGCAGCCCATTCGTCTTGTACGTTATATGAAGCCCATTCGTCTCCTGAATCGCTACTGGCGGTAAGTTACGTGCTTCCAAGGGTCGCTCTAGAAAGTCCCATACATGCTCGATGAGAATAAATCCAAATAGTTTGCCGGGCAAAACCCTGCACTGACCAACAGCTCTTTGACTACTAATGGGTAATAAACTGGAACATTTTCAGGGCTCGAACCCACAATTCAACGAAACGCCAGTCGGAAGTCTACGACCATGATAACTATGCTAAGGCGACCAGCATATTCTATCGTAAGGTATGTGTATGCGCAATTTCGTCCTGTTCAAATTAATTCTTAATATATCGCTTTTAATGTTATAAAATGCATTATAAATACATTTTATAGAGCAGATGCTACAACAAAAAATTGCACATTAAATTAGGCTAACCAATAAATATTTTAATTTAAAAATTTACAAATGTTAAATAGAATGAATCCATGGCTATAAGGAGTTATTAATTATTTAAATCTGTTTTGACTGGTTTCATCATTGTCCAATGAATAAGTTCCATAATACTAAGCTTTCATGTTTCAAATAAAAATCGAACATTTTATTTTATGGGACATCTCTACAACATCAACAACTCACAAAGTGAGAACATAGCAGCACTTGTGCAATACAGGGTGATCAAAAAGTCGCTACACATACAAACTTCCTAACAATATATATATATATATATATATATATATATATATATACATGTATTGTTAGGAAGTGTTTTTGAATAGTGTATGGAAAAAGATATACCTTAGACGAGGAATTTTGTCCTGTTCACAAATATAAACTCATAACATTTCAGTTTTAATAACTGTGTAGTTGATGATTACAACCCTTACTATCTTTGAGCACTGTTGAAAGAGTCTGCTATCAGAAATGATCCCTTTTCTCTCCTTCCAGAGGTCGGCAACTAATGGGTGCATGTGTGCAAACTTTCTGAAGGCTTGAAAATGAATTCATTTCTACCGAAGCGCAACGTATGTGAGAAGTAGAAAAAATTTATGTAGAGGACAAGAGACGAAGTAATAAAGGCAGAAGAGAAAAACGTATTTCTTGATGCATATTTGAGGGTCTTTTGCTCTAGAGGGGACTATCTCTCATTGAGAAATAGTACAATTAACTATGTTAGTTTGAATACTCACCTTAACTAAACGTAATTAATCTAAGGGATGTATGTTTACTACAAACGATTGGCACTTCCTACATAGTTTACAATATTTCTTGCTCAGTCCAATTCATTTCTAGATGAATATTGTTTCTGACTGAGATATAGTTTTAGGCTTATTGGCGAAAATTTTACATTGAAGTTTCTCCTCATAAAAAAAATCTGAGGCAGTGGGATCAAGCGGACATATAGAATGACTTCAAGTATTCGAGTACAGAAACGCATCAGAAACGAATTTTTAGCAATGCATTCCTCTAAACGATAAAGATTGTTCTGGCTGCAAGCGAAGCGAGGTCTTTTAATTCACGGAGTATATTTGACAATCCCTTGTTTCACGAAAAGCTTAATCATTAGAACAGAATTAGGATGAATCCTTCCTAAATGAAATAACTCACATATTCCAAACTGTATATGAACAAGGTGGAACTTTATTTGTATAACAACATTGGAACTCTCTCTTTTCTTTGTATGGCAACATTGTATAATTTTCGAAATTTCTTCAGTTATATATTTTTCCTCATTTTAAACTTGAAACTTTAGTTTTCAGATTTTTTTTCACAAAGGTATTCAGATTTTAATTTAAAGTTACTTTGGCCTATCGAATCTAGCTAAATTTTATTTGGGCTCATTAGTACTTCAAGAAATTATTTTAAAGTTGATGATCAGATCTTTACCGTATATAATTCTTAGTAATGAAAACCTAAGTACAAAAGTACATTTTTAATCTAATGAACTTCTAGAGCGCTATTTGTGTAACAAAGCAAATTGAGCAAAGGGGTAAAACATATATGATATGGTATTGTCTTTCAAGATTTTCAATAAGTTTAAAATTTCTAAATACTCCTTCCGTCAAAATCATAACTATTAATTGTCGGTGTGTTTCATCTCTTGAAACTCGCTGAACATACATGTTTTTTCAATCTCCTCTTTCTTAGTATATATTATGAAACTCACTTCTTGCATGAAAAATTTCTTTGCAAAATTTATCTTTTAAATTTTTTTAAATACTGCTCGAGTGGTTGGAACCTAACAGACTCTTCTGAGTAATGAGATGGAAGATTTCCCGAAAAACTAGTCTATTAGCTCTCTCATTCGGTGATATCTGTCACTTTTGGATGGAAAAAAACATTTTGCCATACAAGATTGTAAACAAAAATTTCATTCTTACTAAAGTAATCAGAAATTGAGATTTTATATACTGTAAAGAAACAAAATGTATGCACATAAAAAAAATATTTGTTTGAAAATAAATCCCTAGAAAATCAATAATCCCCTTTAAAATTCCTTGAAATCCATTCATTGTACAGTTTTATTAGTTAGTATTTTTATGCTCGTTAAATATCCAATTTAAATATATTCCGTTTACAAATAAACTACCTAATTTATAAATAAAAACAATGGTACTTTTTATAAACAAACACAAAATGCTTTATGTATTAATCAGAGAGAAAATGTTACCAAACTTTTATCATAATTTACACGAATGATTGATTTTATATACATAGTTGAACAGAAAATTGCTTGTAATGATTTGAATTATTATATTTTCTTTAGCTGATAAATAAGAAATTTTCCTTTTTTAATGTGAAGATCAATGCTTAGTTAAAAAATTCTAAGCTATTTCCTACCATCTTGTCTTTAACATGTGTTACCCATTAAAAAAATTAAAGTTCTGGTAAAAATAAGGAATATATTTAATTTGTTCGCATGTGCATTGCCATGCCGGAATATTACAAATAAATATTTTAAATGGTTGTAATTGAAAGAAATTCCTAAAAATTAAATTTCAGCAATTAAAAAATGTAAAACTAGAAAATTTAATAATAAACACGTGCAATAATAGCTCTTGTTTATTTTCACAAATACATTCTTATAAAGGTAAAATAAAGTACAGCACTGTATATTAATTCACAAATTCATGAACTAATTAATTAAGAAATAAACTTGATAATAATTTTAATTGCTATTACTATGAATATATCATTATATCTGTCATATAAATATTTTAATAAATAAAATAATTGTTCATTAAATAAATATTTTTACGGAGAGTATATTAAGATTTAAAACGCATTCAAAAATGTTTTCATACAATTTAAATTGATTGATAAAAATAATAATATAAATAAAAACTAAATGGGAAACACGGATTTCCAAATTAAATTTTTTTGATACTATTAAATTGTACCAATTTTTCTGATATTTTGTATGTTTAAAAACTGAAATATGAACTTTGCCATGTGGAGTTATTTAGATACAGTTGGGATACCAGGGAAAAACATAAAACCTTTATAAAATTATATTTGATTAATTAGTATTAAAAATACTGTGAAATTTTATATATTAAGTAACACATTTTTTAATAATATTAAAAAGGGAATTATTTATATTAATTTTTAAATATCTAATATACCTGATCTGAAAATAATAAAAAAAATATACCTTAAAAAATAATATGATAATGAAATATAAATATTCTTTTGCTTGATATTCATCGATATTAAAATAAGTTTATTTTAAAAACACTAACGAAATAATTGAAAATGTAATGTTATCTCAGTAAATGTGGTTTCGTTTTGCTTAATCTGATTTTTTGAATCTCAAAATAGAAGTTAAGTAATGTTATCTTCTGCTGTTCTTGCATTACTACTGAAGTTATTTTTAAAAACATTTTCAGATCTCGTTTATTGTCTTTATTGTCTTATTTTCCTCATTTCTTTACTTCTATTTCATAGGTTTTGGTATAATGCTTTTTGGTTTTACTTTTTTATAATCTTTGTAACAACTGAATAATCTTAAATCATCAATTTCTTAAATCATCAATGTCTGTTTTGTTATAGTTGAGTAACTTTTAAAATTATATATAAGTTTATTGCATGGTATTGTACATTAATGATTTTATATTACATTTGTAGAACAGATTAATTTATTCTCTTTTATACATATATATAATTTAAAAATTACATACTTTTTCTTATAAATTCATAAAAAAAACAAAGAAGTTAATTCAAAAGGAAATTATATAAAAATGTAAAAATCACTAATAAACCCTTAAGAAAAAGACATAACCAAACCAAAAATAGAAAAATAAAAATTCTAAGCTGAAAAGTAAATGATAATACTCGTACATTAAACAAACTAAAAAAAGAAAAAAAATATTTAAAAAAGATTAAATTAAAAAGTAATTGAAAAAAGGTGTAGTAATTGAAAATTTTAAGAATTCAATTTTTTTTACTTTTTGAAGTGTTTATACAAACACACACACACACACACACAAACACACACACATATATATATTAGATAATTTTAATCGGAAAATTTTAAAAGGATATTTTTAAATGGATAAGTTTTAAAATGGATAAAAACTTTTTTGTTTTTGAAAATAATTAGTAATCGAAATATCTCGCCATTCAAATTCTCTTCTTTGTTTATTGTTTCTTTTCTTTAAATTACAACTTGAATTTTGGAGTAATCCAATTTTACCCAACAAGATGCATTGGGGGAGGGTTGGTACCATAGAACTAGTTTAACCCCACAATTCAGTCCCCAGTCTGAATATGCATGTTTGTTTTGTTGGGTATTCGAATTATTCTTTGGTTCAAATTAATTTCAAATTTGATTCAAATTTTATTCATCTCTTAGTTTCAAATTTGATTCAGTTTCAACTTTTTGACTTAGTTCTATAAATGTTTTTTTTGTTTTGTTGATTTTGGTTATTAATTGTTCTCTTCCTTTTGTGTTTTTTAATAAATTATTTGCTTTATCTTATATATATATATATATATGATGGGAGGATAAAAGACTCGAAATTTTACATTGTCTGGATTGAAGTAATTGATTAACATACATAAAAAAGATATCATATAAGGCATTAGATTAGATAAAATTTTTATCGATATAGTAGTTTATTTAGAAATGTGGCTGTCATCAGTAGTTTTGTAGGTATAATTGTAGGTGAGTAAACTTGTATACTTTAGATTTTCTTTTCATAACATTAATTGTTAATTCTCTAAATAACTTAGCTATTTTTTGAAGTCTCTTACTTTGAGAATGTCAATGTTATGAACACTTTTTTAAGACCTTTTGAAAAGGATGATTGTTTGTATGAATGAAATAATCTCTAAAAGTGTTTCCCATAAACTATACTTAATGAATAATGTATTTAAACAAATTTAAAGGATGAAAGTGCATATTATTGCTTACACTTTCAAATTGTTGGCTTAAAATTTTTAACTAAAAATATAATATATATATACTTGTGAAGTTTGGTAATAAATTTTTGTTTGAAGTCATGAAAGTCTTTTTTTTTTGTTTTGAATCAAATAATATTAATCAAAATGTTACTAATTACATATTATGGATCAAGACCCTGACATATATAATTATTCATTTAATTTTTAAAATCATTAACACATTTTGGGAGCTTCAACTCCTTTGTATTCTGAGCTTTAAGATATTAAACTATATGTTTATTAAAATTTCCTAATTTTTTTCTCGATGTAACAGATTCTAAAGATAATCGATTGAAAATTAAAAACTTATGTGATTTACGATTTCTATAAATATGATAGGTACCTTGTTATTTGTGCTCTAGTTTTCAACTTTGGTTTCGTAAAGAAAATTTTTCTCTTACAAGAAAAATTTATTAAAACCTGTTGATAAAATTCTTTCGTGATATTATAAATACATCAAAGGGACTCTCTCTTCTCTTTCTTTGTACGCTTTATATTCTATTAAATATCTTATGTACGTTGTGATAGCGTTGTTTATTGTATTTATTCTTGGTCTAATTTCAAAATTACTAGTTTTTATTTAAATTTCGGTTTCAAGATAAAAAAAATTGTAGAAGAGTAAACGTTATTGAAGAATAATATACTGTATGAAATACATCATGTTTTCATTATAAGAGAAATTAATAAAACGCTTAATAGATGTTAATATAATAAGAATAACGGTCCAAGCACTTAAAAAAAATTATTCTAATATAGACTTTGATAATGTTTAAGCCTTTTCAGAAGTGAAGGAAGATATTTCTAGAATAGTAACAGATAAATTGAATATTAGATGTATATTTCAGGTTAAAAACATGATGAAAACATTTTAGATAGCAAAGATACTATATAAGATTATATGTTTAATCTACAATTTAATTGATTTTCGAGAATATAAGCAGTACTTCCGGAAAGCCTTTACATTTACGTACTTTTTGAATAAATTAAAATTGCAATTTTTCAAATAATAAACGTCTTTAATAACAATATTAAAAGTAATATCAATGCTTTGAGAATAAATAAAGATATATATATTAAAACTAAATTAATAAAATGAACATTAAATTTAACCTCATAAAGGATTAATATTGAAATGTGATTCTTTACTAACATCGCACTGAGTTTCAACTTGAGGGATATTTGAGACTGACCACGTAATTTTTAAACTCGGTCAAGTGACGAGGACGACACCTTAACTGGTTCCTCCCTTTCCAAGCTTCCATACCATTCTAAAGGGAGAACTTAGGATCTAAACAGATTTAACGTGGATCAGCTCCATATTGAAATAATTAAAAGGAAAATCTCTGTTAATCATACATAACTAATAAATTTAAAAATAAATATTACAAAAACTAAAGACAGATATTCTTTTCTCTAGTTAGTTTCAATCTTTGATATACAAGAATTTTCTCTATAAACACATAAATTCGTGAAACAACAAAACACAGGAAGTGAATTTACAATTATTACATTTTCGAATAATTTATTTTTTTTACTCCTGAAGTTTCGTAATTGGTACTTTAATGTTGCATTGAGAGTGAAGAATAAATAAATACTGAAAACAAAATTTATTCTTCAGAAATATGATATTGTGGATCAAAAACTTTTTTCATCTTGTATATATATTATCTGGCGCTATAATAATATAAACTTTCCCTCGTTTTCTATTTACTAATATGTGTTTCTACAACTACGCGTAAAAAGGAGTTAAATATTTTTAATCAACAAAGATGTTATTTTTTTCTGTAACGCTTGAATCTGAAGTCCATGAAACCAAACTATATAAAGTAATGCATTTTCATACAATGAACATGAAATTTACTCATCCGTGTCTTTCTTAGCCTCACAAACCCTCAACATTGGAACTCCAAAGAATGTAACAATTATGTGATATTTAAAACATTCTGTGCAATATATTTTCAATAATATCAATTATGTTTTTACTATTACTAAGCCAATTTCATTATACTTAAACAAATGTTTATTTACGAATAATTACAGCCAGAATAATAATTTCAATTTTTTTTGTAGGAATTAGTTTTCTTGTTCGAAGACTGCATAGAGAAGTATGGCAAGTAATAATAAATTTTCGAATGATGAAATTTTCAGATTCAGCATCGGCAGAAATCTTTTTGAAGCTCTTCAATCTGATGATGATTTGACGGATGAAGATTCATCTTCAAAAGAAGTGGGTATTGTTTCAAAACCTATTCTATACTGCTGTTTGTAGAAAATGCAACACCATGAAAGAATCATCAGAATCAAATGAAATTTAATGCAGAAACGACTTGTACTGATACAAATAAATGATGAAATTTTCAAAACAAAAGAAACAAATTAAGCGTCCGAAATCAGTATTTGGTGCAGCCACCATGCGCTGCAATAAGTGCTGCTATACGACGTGGCATGGAGTCAAACAGATGTTGAATATCTGCTTGAGGAAGAGAATTCCATATCGCTTGTATGCGCAACCAAAGTTCGTCTTTGGAAACTGCAGGACGCGGATCACGAGCGAGACGCCGACCAACCATATCCCACATGTGCTCAATAGGCGACATATCCGGTGAATAAGCAGGCCAAGGAAGAAGTTGCATGCGTTGTGCTGAACAGAAGTCTCGAACAGTCCGCGCAACATGTGGGCGTGCATTATCCTGCTGAAAGATAGCTCCAGGGATGCCTTGAAGGAAAGGAACGACTTCGGGCTGTAGCACTTCACGGACGTACCTGTTGCTATTGAGATTACCCTCAATTCGTATCAAATTGGATCGTCCATGATACGAAATCGCACCCCAGACCATAACTCCGGGTGTTCGACCACTATGTCGTTCAATAATACACTCAGGAAGGCAGCGTTGACCGGCATAACGTCTAACACGAACACGGCCATCATGGGTCCACAAATTGAAGCCTGATTCATCTGAAAAGACAACTTGGTGCCAATCAGCTCGCCTGTCTCTGTGCTCAAGAGCCCACTGCCGACGCAGCCGTCGATGATTCGCCGTGAGGGGAATCCTGTATAAAGGCACCCTTGCACGCAATCCACGGCGCAGCAGACGACGACGAATTGACGAAGCCGACAATTGTACACCTGTAGCAGTAGACCAACGTGCTGCCAGCTGCCTGGAGGAAGCTGTGCGATCATTCACCGCCATGCGGAGCAGGTGTCGATCATCGCGCTCTGAAGTCACCTTCTGTCGTCCAGTGCCTGTTTTTCGAGTTGTTCGGTGCTCGTCGGTCCACTGCTTCCAAACTCGCATCACTGTGGAACTGTTCCGCTGCATACGAGCTGCTATTGCGCGATAGGAAAATCCTCCTTCTCGAAGGCCGATTATCCTCCCTCGTTCAAACTCCGTAAGTTGCTTGAATTTCTTATTCTTCCGTCGTGGAGGCATACTCAGGTCTCACTAAACGTTTGCCACTAACAAATAATCATAGACTTTTTTCAACGTCCCGCTACAGCACTTTATTTATACGCTTTCAGCATCAATTCAGAGGGCGCTGCGCGCGCCGCGCACGTGCGATGGCTCTGAAACTTTATTAATTTGCATAATATCCTATAATTGACATTTGCTGCGAATTTCATTTGATTCTGATGATTCCTTCATGGTGTTGCATTTTCTACAAACAGCAGTTTATATTAGTTTAAAAATGAATTTAAAATAAATAAAAGCGGAAAAATTATAATGTATCTAAATAACACTTACTAATTTTACATTACTATTACTTATTACTTACATTTTTACTTAACATTTTCATAAGTTGATATCTTTTTATAAGAAATAAATAGTAAGAAATATTACATGAAAATATTCAATTACTTAGAAATTGTGTCTTTAATGCAAATGCGAAATTGTATAATAATTAATCAAAATCCAAAAGCAGTATGATAATTTTTTTAAAATAAAAATGTTAATATGAAGAAATGAATTTAAATGGAAAGAAAAAATACTACACATATTAATGCCTCAAAATTATTTTACACTCTAAAATACACACAAAAAAGTGTTCTATGATTTTATATATCAAAATTAATTTAAGTGAGCTGTTTTTATAATAAGTACCAAAAATTTAGTAATCATTTGTTACTCTGAAACTATAATAATTGTTATTATTGCGGAGAAAATGTGAATATCTAAGCCACAACCGAATGTATAAATAAGACTAATATAAAATATTCTTTTGGAACAATTTGATGTTGGTGGAAAATTTTAAGATGTGCTGTAAAAGGGAATTGAAAAGGAAAATTGCACTTAAATACATTATGAGTATCTTCCTCTTCAGTTTTTTCTAAAGACGAAAATTTACTCTAAGTTTCGAAAAATTCTTTTAAAAAAAATCCACCAAATTCTTCTGCAAAATTTGATTGCAATTAGATTGTGAAACTAATGTATTTTTAAAAACAACTTTTATCTTATAAATTAATTTTTTTTAGCCTGTACAAATATTTTTACACGAAAATGAATAATCTTTCTGAGTTCTTGCAAGCATTCCCATTTTTTTCTGGAAAAAAAATTCATTTAATAAGTGTTCATTTCTGAAATGAAATTTTCAAGTATATACTGATAAAACTGGAGTTAAAAGAGTTTTGAATACTGTGAACATTAATACAAATAATTTTATTTATTTATAAGGAATAATTTTTCCGTGAGTAAACACCAGAAACTGCTGGATTCAAAATTCAATATGAGAAAAAATAATTTAGAGTTATTAATTCTATTTAATTATGTATAAACATTATTAGCCAGCTGCATTATTTGGTTCATGTTATATTGCCATGTATATCAATAACTCATTTTTTAAGCAAGTATTGTAGCATTTGTATTTCTAGCCATGAATTTTTTGTTATGGATTCAAAATGAGGGTGATGACAAAATTGTAAGTAAAAAGAATAAAGAAAGAATTATTCGAAATCAATTCAAGTAAACATGTTTTCTTTTCTAAAATGCTTCAAATTTTTTAACATTTTAAATTTAATGACATGATACACCAACATTTCCTTTTTATAACAGGGAAAAACATTAATAATTATTTCTGAAACAAGAATCAATAAAGTTTTGTATAATAAACTAATTATTACAAAAAGGAAGGAAATGCTGCTGGACGTTATGTTTATACGCGTATATAAAACTTATGCACTAGGAATGTTTTTTTTTTTTTTTATGAAAGTACCTTTTATAAATATGGCAGCTGCAACACTACTGTCACCATTCTACACAGATGTACTGAGTACCCATATCTGTTAGTTACAGACGCCAGCAGGGAAGTATTCTTCCTTGAAAACGTTTGCTTGTAACCGCAAACAAAACGGCGATCCATAGAATGGAGGCATTCAGCATCACCTAAAAAATGAATCGCAAAGAAACAACTTCAGCATGAAAAATCATGTAGACTGCGTTTTAGGATAGGCAGGGGGTGCTTCTTGCTAATTCTTTCCTCTAGGTGACGCAATAGATTTGGTGATATATTGTTACACCTTGGCTAAATTGCATCGTACAATCTAAAATAAAAGGAATGACATGCTCAATAAAGGGATTGTTTTGCTGCATGCCAATGACCTTTCACACATGGGTCATCGAACCAGAGATCTCATTTCCTCATATGATTGAAAATAACTTGATACGCTCAATATAACCCTGATCTGGCACACAATGATTACCAATTGCTATTTACTCGAAAAATAATTCAGGCTGCCAGTGCCATGACGAGGATGACAATTTCAAAACGGCAGTGGTGCAGTAGTTAGATCATCACGTGTACGATTTTTACGAAGATGGAATTCAGAGAGTGGTTTACGATATGATGTCTTAACAAAGGGGGTAATTATATTGAATAGTAGATTAAGGTATAGACTTTGTTATAAAAATTAAAAAGTAAGAAAAATTACACTTCTTTAAATATCGTAACAGTATTTAAAAATCATGCTCATATAACCAGGAAGGTATAAATATTTCTAAGGGTACATGTGACTCAAAATGCTAAGATCTCTGAGCTTTGTTCTGTCTTTATGAAATTCATTAATAATGATGTCATATATGCTTATTTCATACGCAAATTTCGTCAGATATATTCGTGATTTTCAGAATTGTTATATTTTTTTCCTCAGTATTCAAGCATATTTAGATTGTTCATTTTAATTTAAAATTTAAAATAATATTTTCATAAAACTTCTAAACTTATTTAAACATATTGAATTTGAAACATAGATGTTTGAATTCAGTTATTACTAAAGGAGAAAAAAAAAACTTGCAATGCAATTTTTTTTCGAAAAATGTCTGAATGATTTTAGCCATGATTGCTTTTACTATCACAAAGAGTGATTATTAATGAAAAATATAATTTTAGGCTATAGTCGTTTTTCAAGAAAAAGTTTGATAACCTATAATAGTTTGAATTCAAAAAGAGTTATTTTTATCTAATTGAATGTAATTAATCCACAAATCATTAAAAAGTATTTAAAACTTAATTAAAAAAATTAATAACATAGATAACTGATTATTAACGTTATATGAACTGTTTTTGCTGATAATAATAAAGAACTTCTTGTAACGTGTTCTTCAACCAATTCTTTTTCACAAAATCCTTTTTTTGGTCTCCGAAAAGAAAAGAAACACGCATACACTTAATAAAACATGCATACACACATGTAGACACTTACATTTAAATTACCTTTTTTAAGATATTAAAAGTGTTTTTTACATCCTTAGATAACACTCTAACCACAAATGGAGATAAAGTTTTGCCATCTCGAGTTACTGATCGAAAATATATTTTTATGCCTTCATCTGATGAAGATATCGATGGTGATGAAGAAGGTTCTAAAATGGGAAAATGGATGTTGTTTCCACGTGGTGATTTACTAACACTTGACGAATTCTGGCTATCTTTACTACCTCTATATTATAATGGAACACTGATAAGAATAAAATGTTCTACTGCGATGGGAAATGAATCTGGAGTCGTCAATTGTTACACAGCCGACTGTGAAAATAAATTGGATGTGAAAAAGGCTGCTGATGCTATTCGAGATTGTATAGATTATAGGTATACAATGTATTATAAAACCAATCAAGCGTCTGCACATGGACAGTATCGAAGTTCGGGCAGTACTCATATTTCAAAGTACATGCATTCTGTTAAAAAAGCAATGTTCGAAATGGATCATGCAAGGCGTTGGAAAATTATGTAATAATAAACTACAGAAAATGTACATTTTTTTTTGTTCAGATACTAGTGATTATTTGACTTTAAGCTTGATTTTTTGTAATATTTAATAAGAGTATAAGTTATGATTTTGTCTTTTTCAAAGTAATTAATTGAAACTGTGTGGACTTTTTAAGGACGGGGCTAATTTTTGATATCTGTCAAATACAATTAGGATCAAGATTGTGTTTCCTAATAAAATAAAAGCTTTTGATACAATCGAGCCATTTTTTTCTTTCGAAATTTCCCTCCCTTATAAAAGAAAGATACAGAAATGGAAGAAAGAAGTTTTGAAAATACGGATAAACATTACTAACTCGTTATTTGATAAATTGATACTTTCGATATTTATTTACTTATTACATCAAGTCTGAAGGACAAGAAATAGTAAACGGAAGTTTTATTAATTCAAAATATATGTAATAGATTTAAGATCAACAACATTCTCTTCAGATTTCCATACCTTTTTTTTAACAAAGTTATATGCTGGGTTAAATTATGCAAATAATACCGTCTCTATTGGTATTAAATTGTACAGGCAACATCTCTTGCCAGTAAACGCTTCGAATGCAGGATCGCTAAGGAACAAAATGCACATTCATTTTCTTGGAATAAACCACTAATATCTAAACGACTGGAAAAGTTAAGAAAAATATGTCTAGGCTCTATAAAATGACCTGAAGATTCGATGTAAAAAAAGGTACAAAAAATACATTTTGTAATGTGGAAAATGTAATGAATAACATAATGGTAATGCAGGGAAAAAAAATACCGCAGTGAACAATTCATTTACCTATTTGTTCTTCTTATTCATATGTTTTCCTTTTTCTGTTTCCTCTTATACCAAAGAGCAAGTAATCCAGAAAATTCATCAAGATAATTGATTACTTTTTTTTATTCAAGGTTACATGCATGAAAAATTAGAAAATGTGTTTGGCAATTATGTACATGGAAAGAGTTATTTTATAGCTTTTTATCAAATATTGTATATACATATATTGAAGATCTAAAGTTTCCTCTTGTTTTATTAGTATTTTTTAGATTTCTATACAAATACAAATTGTAATTGTTTTGAAATAATATATGTTTTTTCTAAACAATTGAAAACTAATTTCTTACTCCAATATGTACCATATATTGCCCAAGACATCTTCAATTGATTTTGGTAAGTAGAATAGGTTGTGCGTCGAATTTGTTAATAGAACAAGGTAAATATGATTATCGGCCAGTATTTTATCTATATGATTTTATAAATTGATTATGTCAGTGTATCGAATAATCATTTTCGCTTTTATTATGTTTATTCCATCTCGCTTCCAATTATGGTACATTAATTTTTTCTACCAGTGGTTATTAAGTTTAACATTGAACAAAACTAACTGTAGATACAGAATAATCTTTCTTAAAGTGAACTTTTTTTTAATTTGAATTCATCCTATCTGAAAAAAGGGTTTTCCCCATTTAAATGTAATAGCAAATCACAGTGGATTTTCATCGCTCAGAAGTCCTGAAACTCATTTGTTTAAATTTGATCTACCAGTGCTTGGAATAAAATTATAGTCCTTATATAATGGAAACAATCGTTATTTTCTATGTACATTTTGAATGCTAAGATGTAATAGCATTTTCATAAAAGCTCATAGAGATGTCTCACATATTATTATCATTGATATATCGAATTGATTTTTTTATAAAAACAAATTTTTTTATTTTTCAATTTGATTAACAAAATTACAATTGATAATGATTATGTTCCTAATCTGGGGTAAATTTGATTTAGCATGCAATGGAATAGAGAAAACATTGATTTCTTTTACTTGAATTAGTGAATCATTCATTAAAAAACTCTTTAAAATGTTTTACATGAAACAGATATATGTAAATGTTTAAGAAGAAAAAAAGTTCAAATCACTTTATATTACCAAACGTGCTTTTGCAAACTAATCAGTCGTTTAGATAAATGATACAAATGATAAATTGAAATCAAAAGAAATCTTGGTTGAAAATTTTATAGCACAGAAACCAAAAAATGAAAGGTGAAATCGAAAAAAAAAGTACAATTCATTAAAGGATTCAAGCTAAAACTATGTTTTTGTAGTATAACACGTACGATATTAGAAACAAAGTATTTTAAATTGCAAATTTTAAAACAAGTAGTATTCAAATAAATTTATTATATAGCACAAAAAATTCCATAATCTGTTATGCCTACTCTAATTGTATATACATACACATATGAAAATATCTGTTAAAATTATCAGAAATAGGAGATTTAGTAAGACAACCACATAAAAAAGTACAAAAGTATAATTGCAAATGGAGCTGTAAGAATCTCCATTGAAATAATGATAATGTTAATTCTCAATTAGGGGGTTTGATTCAAATGTTACTACATCAACACAATCTGATACATTTAGAAGATTAATTCATACTTATTTTTGGTGAAAGTATTTTGTAAATTTGATTGGATTAACATTTGTAAAAGCATTTTTTGACGATTGCATATTAGTTTTTTACTAAACAGTATTGATGGTCTCTGCTTGAAAATGATGAGTTCTGTAATTCCTTTAACTAACTATATACCAGGGGTGAATTTCATATAGAGGCCGTCACATACAAGTGGTAAGGCTCTTATGTAAAAAAAAAAAAAAAAAAAAAACGTATATATGAAATATAGTCAGCTAAACCTACTCAATGACCCAAAGTAGTTAATTTATTTCCTTTCCTTTCACAAAATTATTAGTATGTGGTGTCTTGTAAGACTACCACTATGAAAACTAGCGGATAGTTGGGAAGAACCAGCCAGAACGAGTTTGAAAGAACAGTTGTGAAGATGTGAATTCAAGTTCTTCTACAACAGCATGACGAGCAGATTGAACCTCGAGTTCCACTTCTAAGGCCAATTTACACATATTTTGTTAGTTGCTAGTTTTGCTAAATTTAATTTCTTTTAAATGTTTTCGTTAAAAAAATGTTGTTGTCATTCCAGTTCTTGACTAATGATATTTAACTATTTGATAATTTAATTAATTCTCACATTTAATTAATTTAGTAAATTTAAGCTGATTAATACTCAAAAGCAATTATTTTACTTCAAATCTTATTAGTTAAGACAATTAATAATATTATTCAAAACCATTAGAAAATATTGCATTGATTTCATAAAAAACCAATTTTATATATAAAAAAAATCGTTAAAAGTAAGATATGCGAATGTTTTCCAACTTAGCTGTTATATATAGAAGCCAAAAATTTGATTAATGATTGTTAGGGAAGTTGTACAAATTCGGTTAAAGGAAGATAATTTAAAACAGACTGATGTCTATTTTTAATAAATTTAAGTGTTGAATACAAAAACTCACTAAAAGTACTGAAAACTGAGTTAAGTCTCAGCGCTTACTCTCTAGTTTTAGGATGTATTTTTGTTGTCAGAACCAGTTTCCGAAGTTTAATAGTCACATCAATGTTTTGTCTTACCTTCAATAGACACAGAAGATATTGTTAAAAATTTTTAAAATTATTTATAAGATTATAATATCAATGAAGTCACTGTTAATGATATAAAATATTAGCCTAATTATAAAGGTGTATACAAACATATACTTAAAAAAGCTCATACATACAACTAAGATAACAATAAATAAATAAAGAACATATTAAGGAACATACAATTAAAAAAACTTGTAGAAAACAGTTTAAATTTAGAAAGTAATAAATATTATACAAAACATAATTTAAAAATAAATTTCTTTAAAGATTTCTTTATTTTTAAATTATATATATAAAGTATGATATATTACCAACAATATATATATATATATATATATATATATATATATATATATATATAATTATTAATGTTCAGTATATATGCACATTACAGGCATATATCATTCATAATTAATTACGAATTACAGCAAAATAAAAAATGCAAAATTAAAATTAATTAGTATTAAAACTAGTAAAAATTACAATAATTACACAATTAATATATACTTAATGTAAAATCAAATATAAAAGTAAAAAAAAACGTAACATTTAAGTTAAAATAAGTTAAGTAAATCTCAAAGCATCTGTATGAGAATGTAAACAAGTATTTCAAATTTCTGAAAATAAAATATTAAAATATTCAGATATACTTTTTCACCCTGTAAATTATTTAAAACAAACAGGCAATTTAAAAAAAGATTAATACAATGCTCTTATCTCAAAATATTAATCTCGCCTGACCCCCTACTCAACCTATAAAGTATATGTCAAGACAAAATGAATTAAGAAAGTAATGTCAAAAATGGAGTTAAAATAGTTTTGAAGACTGTCATAGACTTTGGACCGAGTAATAGCCTGTTTATACCAGTAATTATGTATCCCATCATCATATTTTAGCAAATTACTTTATAACAAAATGGTAACACCAAACGCAAGTAAAAGACGTCATACTAAAAGTAATGAAACGAAAGAAACGAAAGCAAGAATAAACAAAAGAATCTAAGTAAATTTTTTTATTCGATTAAAATAAATAGACACATTTATACATTTTTCAAACATCATTAAATGTAAAATCCGTTTCAAAACTCCGTTTAATGGACATGTGTGTGGCTTGCACAAATTCATTATTCAGTATAGCAATGTTTACATATTAGCTCACCAAACAATTTGATTCAATGATTAATAGATTTCATGAAAAATAAATAAACCTCGACTTTTCACATTTTAAATTAATATGAAAAAGAAAATCCATTTCTTATAAAAAAATAATTAAATAAATCTCATCTAAAAAATCTTTTATAAGTACTAAGCCAACTCTCTATGACTCGAATCTAATAATGGAAATTCCTAACACAAGAATATGAGATTGAAATCGGTCGACATATACCATCAAGGAATTAAATGAAACACCTTTTCTAAAAATATTTTCCGCAAAATTATAACTGGAAATAATTATTTTTTTAAAAAAGGAATATTATGTGTATATATATGAAGAAAAAATTAAATATATATTTTTAATTTTTCATACTCAGTTTAAATCTTTATTTTTAAAATTAAAAGAATAATACACGATATTGATATTTTTGGAAAACATCTTATAATAATTATATTTAGTGGATAACAACTTACTAATTTATTATTTATAATAATATAGTTAAATATAATGTTTGTAAAAATAGAAACTTATAAGCCTATGCTTGCATAAATATGAAATTTAAATCTGTCTCCCTTGTAATAAACATAACTAATAATGATCAATTGCAAATATTCTGTTTCATATTTACTATTAGTTTTTATTAGATTTAAATACTTATGATAAAAAGATAAGTTAGAGCATTCACTTAAAGCAATGTAGATTATTTATACATATAACTATAAATAATAAAATTATCTCTATCAATACATTTAAATTTATTATAATGTAAGTAAATATTGGCTAAACTGATACTCGCAAGTGCTGCTTTAAGAATACCCTTAGTTTGTATAAATTTGTATCGTTATACTTAATATAGAGTTCTCTAAATAAAAAATTAAATACATAATTAAATTCCTTATTTGATATAAAATTATATATGAAAAATGTAATAATTGATAGAGTTTTAGAATTCTTATAAATAATTAATGGTACATTCACTAATTCATCTTTATCTATGATATTAAAGAGATTTTCAAAATCATAATTCTGTACGCACACACGCACACGCGCACACACATGTATATATATATATATATACACAAGATCTTTCCATAAGTCCTTCAAAATTCCAAGAGATGGTTCGTAGAATTGTAAATGGTTTGTTTTTAGAAAGCCTCATGACTTACTAGATAGTTGTCTAAGTTATTTCATCACATGGTTTCATTTTTATTTTCGATTAAAGCAAGAAACTTATGTTTATTTAGAAATAATTCGATATAAAAACCAACGTTTTTAAAAACAACGTTTTTATATGGTGGCAAAGTTTACTTAAAAAGAGACATTTGTGAGAGTATTAAAAAATTCATAATACTCATAAAATTAAAACATGCATTTGAAAGTTTGTAAGTCATTCTATTAAAAAAAGAATGGGAACCAGAATTCAGAAAAAATTATTGTGATAAGACACGGCGCCAAATATTGGAAACTTTCTTTCTTGCGAATGATTACTGACTAAAAGTCAGCAACCCTTACTATATCGGAGATAGTAAAGGGGAGATAGTATCTCCCCTTTGTGAGTACAAAAGGTTTACGATACCGCATGCTGCCCGGGGCTCCCAGAGGGGGAAGAAATTTTTTCCTCAATCCTAAAAGCGCCGAGAGGAAAGAATATTTTGACTTATTAAAATTATTGAAATATTAGTTAAAACTTTTCGCAAACGTCTAAATATTGCATTGTTAGGCGAGTACGAACGATTTCCAAAATTTCAAAGCTCTAGCTTGATGGGAAGTTGGTTAAATTAACGATCGAACATTTGATGACACACACACACACTCACACACCAAGTGAAATTCAGAAAAACGTTGTAAAAAAAAAAGAAACGGACTTTTGAGTGAGGATCAAACACTTATATTTAAAAGGTTTTACACGGAAAGAGATCAAATCTGAGTTGGATAAAATTCATGGTGAAATTTATCCTCACCCGTGTTTGCAACTGTTTACAATTAGGGTAAATGAGTTTAAACAGGGCCGTACATCCGCGAAAGATGAACGTCTCTCAGGACGACCAGTGGAAGTGAATACTCTCGAAATAATTGACAAAATCCATGATATTGTTTTGAGTGATTGACGAATCAAAATTTGCTAAATTGTTCAGACCACTAGCATATCGCAAGGTACAGTGTTTTCAGTTTTGTACGAAAAATTGGGAGTGAAGAAATTCTAGCAAGATGAGAGCCGTGTTTGCTCACAGAGAAAAATAAACGCAATCGTGCAGTCGACTTTGAGGCTAATTTGGCGCTTTTTCGTCGCAATCCTAACGAGTTTCTGCGCCGATTTCTGTGGATGAAACATGGATACACAACTACACTTTAAAAGCTAAGTAACAGTCAAACCAGTGGGGGTTTGAAGATGAATAGGCTCCGAAAGAAGCAAAGACAGTAAAATTGGCCAGCTAGGTGATGGCCAAGATTTTTTCGGGATGTTCGCAGAATCTTTTACACCGACTATTTGGAATAAGGAAAAAAAAAATAACTGGAGAGTATTGTACGTCGTTGCTGCATCGGTTGAGGGAAGGAATGGAGAAAAAATGTCCCCATTTGAAAAGGAAAATGATCTTCATCCATTAAGACATGCATAGGGGCACGCATCAGTAGTTTCTAAGGCGAAATTTATGGAATTAAAGTTCGTTTTATTTCATCTGCGTTCTGTTCGTTTTATTTCCCCGGATTTAGCCCTAATGACTTTTTTTTAATTTCTGAATTAAAAAAAAAATGGCTTGACGGGCAGTGATTCATGTAAAACAAAGAGATCATCACCAAATTGATGCCTATTTTGAGGACATTCCAAAATTTTACTTTTTAGATGACTTAAAAAGTTGGCTAAATGCTGAGAATTGTGTATAAAGCAAAAAGAAGGTTATGCTAAAAAATAAAAAAATGTATATATATATATATATATATATATATATATATATATATATATATATATATATATATATATATATATATATATATATATATATATATATATATATATATATATATATATATATATATATATATATATATAATTTTCACAAATAAATGATTGATTATAATTGATGTTATAAATCATAGAATTTCTAGAAAAATTCAGATAAATTTTAAAATTGTTGAAAATCCTATTGAAATGTGCATTATGTAACTTAGGTAACCAATTTCGAAATCTAAGTTGAAAGGAGAACTATTCTAAGATACGAGCTGGGTTATCGTGATTCTGAGTTTTATTCATTTATGCGGGCCTTAATGCTTATTGTTGTGATCCGTTATTTTGGTAAGACTGTTGTTTTAGACTTTGAAAAATCTGGTGTTCTATGTCAGTTTTAGAGACCAAGACTCATAGAAAACTTGTACAAGTTTGGATCACTATTAAGTCTTTCTTCAGACTCAAATATGATTATTATGTAAAATTTTCTGAACTAAAGACCTCCATAATGTTTACTTTCAACCCTAAATCTCCCTTGTTATCACAACATTTAACAATATCGTAATCTTCTCTGAGGTTTAAACTAAGAATTAGAGAATACAAGTTCTCAACTACGAGATTATTTCACAAATAGAATTTTCAAATTTATCAATAATTTTAACAATTAAGCATTATTCTAAAAATTGTATGTATACTTCTCAGAATTCTTCCATTCAAATTCTTACTTATATTTTTAACCAGCCAGTCCTTATCTTATGGAGTTTATAATAATTTCAATAATTCACATTCAGAATGTTATTTTTAATCTTCGTTTTATTTTCCCTATTTCTGTACTTTTTCAGTAGAAGATCGATTGTTGCTCTAAAGGACAACATATCATATTCTTCTAACGAGTTGCGTCAGCGCGTGCCGTGGTATCTGTTGGAAATAGTTTAAAAAATGTTATATTTATACAAAGTAGGTTGAATACTACAAATAATTCTTTCTGCCGCGCGCCCTTGTGACAATGGGTAATACTGGAAGAATACAAAACATATATATGCGATAATAATATAGAACAGCACATGAAAATGAAGGAAAAAAATATTTCCAATGCTATTTTGATAAAATCATATTTATCCCTTTAAGACAAAATAGGCATCAATAGTAATATTAAGTAATTATAGTTTAAGGAATATTATAAAGTTAATATATGTAGATAGCTTCTTTAGATAATGAACTCTTCTATCGGACCTAGTTATCATAGTTTCATCTGGTTCAAAATGATTGGCAGACTTATTTTTCCGACGAAATAGATTCTATAGGCACAGTTTTGTTCTGCATATAGATTTGAGATTTAGTCTTATCGAGAAGGAATTAAGTATGCCGTTTTGTATGCGACACGATCTATAGACACAGTTGATTTCAGATTATACATTACGATAGTAAAGATTTTTCAGTACGTCTTAAAACCTTATGTGAAACAGTGTAAGGTTGACATAAAGGAGAATTTACTTTGTCAACTCTCAAAACACGTGCGTGCAAATTTTTAAAGATGGATTGAACTAAAACTGTGTTAATCTATGAACGGATGTTACCACGGGATTTATCTCGAGCTTTGAGTTTCAAAGACAGCTTACAAAAATATTATCGAATGGTGGAAAAACAGATGCTGCCAGCATATCATTAGTAAGTTAATAAATTAGTACAAATATTATATGAAGATATCGGACTAACAATGTCAATGTGGATGTGTCAAAAACAAGCATCAGGCGAACTAAATATTCCTAATAGAGCTTTTGTGTAGCCCTGAATGTTAGATCTTTCAAATACTCATAGCATCTTAACAATTCTTTTATTTCCTTTCATATTTATTTGGTCCATTATATCTGGAACAAATTAATTTGTCGTAGCTGCTATTCTTGAATGAGAAATAATGTACAGATGTTCGAAAATTAGCCGTCGTGGAAAAGCAGTTGAAACGTCAATCAGAAAGTCAGAATTTGAACTTTGGTAGTGTTTGGGTTCCAGTAGAAATAAAGACATTTTCTCCTTCTGAAACCTTTGAGGTTCTAGATCAAATTGTGCATACATTGATGGTTTTTGATCGGTATAAATTGGAAAATTCTACCTTCTTACATTTGTTTGACTTTCCTTATAATTGAATAGGTTGAAAATAGTTATCTGTCATAATTTGACTATTTTTATTTTCAATCTGTAAAAGGCTATCAGTCCTCTTCTCCTTCATATGGTTGATTAACGAAACACCGACAGTCACAATAGATGCATCAACCCATATGCTGAGAGAATAGAATGCCTTAAGTGTATTAAAAGTGCAATTCCTTTCTTTTCTGTAAAAGTGGAATTTTCGATATTCTCGTTCCATTTCTGTTAGTCCGATGCTTTAACATTAGATAGAGATTTTTTAATTCTTATGTTCTAAAAATATCATCAATAAATGAAGTATTTCGGCAGCTTTTTTAATAAATTGATAAAAGTTGAACATTGCTAAAATTCTGCGTAACTGAGTTCAGTGTCAGGGAAAATCGAGAATGCATTGTACTATTGGGGAGTGTTAAATCCCCTTTTCTGTAAGTTTAAAGCCTAAAAAGTTTAACAAGTTTTTTTCGAAATAGTGTTTCGCAACATTAATGCAAAAACCTTATTCTTGCAATTTCGAAAATAAGGATTTTAGATGTTACATATTTACATTATGATTCTTTCAAGCGATTAAAATATCGTCAACAAAAGCGTGTCCTCTACGTAAAAGCGTGTCTAAGATCTCATCTGTATAAACATAAACACCAAGTAAATTTCTGGTAGTCTCGTTTATAAATCTCTGAGAGACAACTGATGCATTGAACAATACAAACTACATCCTCATACTTTCACACAACCCAAATGACGTACAAATAGAATTTTTTGAAATATCAGCTAGGTTCATCACTATCTGATGATACGCCTATCTTAGATCAACGCAGCTCAGAAATTGTTTTGAACATAATTCAGATGTGAACTCAGCTATCCAAGGAATATGGTTTATTTACTTTACAGTTTGAGCATTAAAATCATCTGTCTATCCCACAGTTCTATACTTCAATTTTATCTCCTTGGGCAACATGTGAAGTGAGGATACACAATAACTTCTAGAAGTTCTTAAATGTCTCAATCAAATTATATTTTTAAATTCGGCTTTAGTAATTTTCACTCAATAGGGAGTTAATCTTCAAAGTTTTAATTATTTTGAAAGAAAGCAAAAATGTTTATTTAACATGACCTATTGATTGAAATTTGTTTCTTAAGTCTTTCAGACATTTATTGCACAAATCAGGCACTAATTCTCAAAAATGGAGGAACACTGCTCCCAGGTTCGAAGTAGCAACGTTATCAATGAGAAACGCCCAAGAATATGCTCTCTTTTGTTTAAAATTTAAAGCAATTGTGTTTTGTCCATAAATATTACTTGGAGACGAATTGGCAGATTAAATTGTTTGCTGAGATGGTTTTGTTTCCTGAGTGTTATTTGCCCGAAATATTGACAAGTCAGATCCAATATCAACCAAATATGATAAATTTGTGGCCCGGTGATGAATGAACAAACGAAGTGAAGTTTGAGGCAAAGAACATGTCGCTTCTATTCTTTACCTAAAATTAATTTCTCCAAAAATTACAAGGCGAAACGCACATCTCAGGTTTGCAGTTTTCCTCAAAACGATGATGATACCAGCAAATAGATGAATTCCAGACTAGTACTTGTGACTTCAGTTTACTTTTGTTTCTAAAAAAAGAGAAATGACTGCGAGAAAATTTGAGTTTATCAATTCACATGTATTTAATTTATATATTTCACTAAATAAATTTTTCCTCTAAGGAATCTAAATTGTTTTTATTTGAGACTTAAATTTTATTTTGCATATTAAAGGGTGTATGAATTTCCATATTAATAGGTGTAACTTCTAAGATTCTATCAGAAATTTCAGCTGCCTTATCTAATGTTAAATCTGTAACATTTGATAAAATGATTTGCACTGTTATTTATAAACGCTGTAAAACAATTCTAACATAAACGCTTTTTGGAATTTTAGCGCTTCCGCCGGTCATCTCATATTCCTTGACAATTTGGAATTCTTTTCAGTCTCCAATTCTTCACATATTAGAGTTGACGAATTTCCTGTTGCGAAATTCATCCAACCTATTTATAACTTTTGTTTCCAGATTCTTGTAAGGATTCTTAGCATTCAGGCTCTTCAAAACATCGCGCACTATTGACGTGATCTCTGCGAATAAAAGAGAAATGATATAGTTGTATTTAGTCCGAGAATTCGTGATGGGTTTTGGAGTAGATAATACAAACGAGCTTCCAGTAATAAAAAAAATCACAAAGCAGGATCCGATAATTTACACTACACTTACCTCAAACATTACGCAATGAAATCCAAATTTTCCATATGAATGAGAAAAAATACACCTATTTCATGGAAACAGAACTAATATCGAACCGAAAATATTTTAGATGGTACGTGTTTGCAAAGAATATTTATTCAAATCCTTTTTTAGAAAAAAAAAAAAAAAAAAACAGTCCAAATTACCACCATTAAGAAGTTTTTAATAGTTTCAATAGTACAACTCCAGAAGTGTTTTTTTTTTAAATCCTCGTTTTATTTCTCCTTCTAGTGTATTCTTTCCGTACATGAAGTATTGTTATTCTAAAGGTGAACATGTCGCATTCATCAAAACAGTTAAGTCAGTGCTTGCTACATCATCTTCCGATAATAATTTCTAATATTCTATACACTCATTGCCATAAAAATTTGCGCTCCATGAATTAAGAGTGGGGTTATTACGAAATTGGGCATGAAAGTAAGTGTAAGGCAGACAAGTAAATGATTAGAAATGCAATGTAATTACGCATTGTGCAATCACATCAGAGTTTGTTGAACTTAGTTTTCCTTGGATTATAAAACAGGTAAGCAGAGCCTGTTTACGTGTATTTAATCTGCTAAATATTGATGTTTTTTTTAACTGGAGATGCCATTACGCCGTCATTGGAGACAATATGAACAGCTGTCAGAATTCGAGAGGTAAAGAATCATAGCAATGATTAAAACCTGGTGCCCAGCTCGGCGAGTATCTCCCCACCTAGACTTCACTGAGGGGAGGTGTTAGGACCAGTGGACAAGAGGAATTGCTGTTACACGGTGACCAGGCTTAGTGTGTCCTGGACAGATCATAAGATGATAAGACGGTCACATCATACTACACACACGCATGGCGTCAACTGTCTCATTGTCTACCATCTATACACAGACAGCACTTTCACTATAGGCCTCAGTTCGTATTTAGAGACAAATCCAGATTCAATTTTGACAGCGTTTTCAGGCCCCGTGATGAACGTCTTAATCTTCCTTCCCTGTACCGCAAAATTTAGCTCCCACAACTGGTGTGAGGGTATGGTGGCGACAACATGGCAGCCCAAATGTACGTTCCAGACATTCTTCCCCCACATATGTTGCTACTCATAGTAGAGTTCCCAGGAGCCCTTTCTTAACAGGACAATGCTCGCCCACACACAGTAAGGGTTTCACAGGATTGCCTCTGCTACATTTCTACATTTCCCTGGCCTACTCGTCCCCAAATTTGTACGGGACTTCAATGTCAGACCGTATCACATCCTGCATACAGAGGTGGTCCAACAGGGTACTAAAACCTCCATTCATTTGTAATTTTTCCTACAATAAATGATATATTTGCTTTGATATTTAACACCTTACATAAATCAACGTTGTACTTATGTATGTAAAATTTTGTTTTATTCCGGTAACTCATTCTTAATACGCAAATGTTTATGGTAATAAGTGTATTTATTCGATCTAGGATGAATACTAAATTCTAAATTAATTTATGAGTATTTAACTTAAGACATTTGAATCACTGCACAATATTTTTATATCTTCATACGGAGCAGCAGTTTCAGATGTTTGATTTGTAGTCCTCTTTAACAACTTGGTACTGTTTGGCTTGCATACGGTAATTAAAACAGTGCAAAGCTTCTCATTTTATACTGAATTTCTTGGAAGATTTAGAAGCATTATATTAGTAGAAACTAGCATCGGACAATTGTCTTGTACCATCCACATAACAACTGTAGTTCAATCGGAATGTTTTGATGTCCTTTTAATTTTATTAATTTATTTAAATATTATTCCCCGCGTAAAATTCAATGCAAGTAACTTTCGTATGTGGTGATATAAAGTTTATACCACACACACACACACATATATATATTAGTATTAAATCTTTGTTATAAGTACAGAGACAAGAGAAAACCACACTTAATTGTTGTCAATATGACCGAAAATAATCTTATTTTCCAGCATTTATGTTGCTTCTTTTGACAGAAGCAAACCTCGTCCCCTTTCCCAGGAATTTGAAGTGATTCTCACACTTACAGAGCTCGCTGAAATTTGAAAAGTAGGCTATTCAGGAAGAGAAAGAATTATTTCGTATCTTGTGTGTGTATACATATAGTAGAGAGAGATAAATAGACAGTTATAGATATTGCGCTTTTTTTATAATTATTATTAAATTACTAGTGAAATATAAAAAATCAAGAGTAGACGATGAAATATAGAGAAGAGGAAAATTGTAAGCTTTTCCGATATTAAAATGAAAGGAAACGATAAATTATTAAATTGAATATATAACAGTTACATACAATTAAAATTAAAGCAAGCGAATAATTATTAAATTGAATATATTTGAGATAAATGTAATTAAAAATGTAGCAAAGAATAAAAAAATTCAAAAGTGATCTGGTACGCCAAAACACTTCATCTAAAACAAAAGCCCCTTAGGTGGCTAACAAAAAACTATCAATGCTGTGTGTGCGCACGAAAAGACAAGAAAAGCGCTGGGTAAAAAGGATTTTTCAAATCTAAAACTATTGGAAAAGAAAATGTAACAAAGCTAAGACATAAAGAAGTTCTTCAGAGGCGTGTAAGATAGAACTGGCTCCTGACAGCCGATAAGGTACTTGTTGTTGATAGACATGAGACTTACAAACGATAATTGATATAACATAGTGTTAGCATGAGATAAAAATAGACGATAAGCTGCCGACAATTGAGGAACGACACTAGGGGCTCATTGCCTCTAGTGATGGACGTTATCAAAGAATCTAAGTTAAACTAAGATGTAAATCATTAAAGAAAGGTATTACAAAAGATACAATACAGCCAAGAGTTACCCACTTTGTAAGAAGAACTGAACCCTTAGCCTTAGGCATCATATGTGAATCTTGAAAGAAAGGATGACTCCTTCTAAACTGAAAATATCTAGGAATACCGCTTTAGCGGTGATTAAAAGGAAAGAAGAGTAATTGTATATACATCCCATAAATACTTCAGAATAAGGATAGCAGACCTTTTTTTCTTTAACACTTCTGTTCATCCCGTATGTGAGAGGGAATATTTCGAATGCGAACAATTACCGTAGACGGTTGATTTTTGAACTCTTATGGATCTACACTAACTCTTAATTTTACTTAAAATAGCCTTATAATCGAGTTTTAATTTATATATATATATATATATATATATATATTAAGAGAATTCCCACTACGGGACTAAAAACTTAATATTTTTAAAGAGCTCTCTTCTGAAGGATCGAGTTACCTTCAGAAACAAGTGAGGAAGAAATATCTTTTGAAGTATATGCAATAAAAAATTTACCTTGTTTTAAACAAAACTGTATATGTATTTCTATTAAATTTGGTCTATTAAGTTTATAATATAGTTTTATCATTAAATTATGAAAATCATATACGTATAAAAAAAAGTTATACTTAAATTAATTAACACATTTTCATATAAATTATCACTCTTAGATGTAAAAATACAACATCGTGGAGTTCAAATTTTTTCAAAAGTGTTTTGTGATCCTAATATTTGCCAAATTAACTAAAATAATATACTTTTTACGAAAGTATTTATTATTTGTACCGGCTCTTAAAAATCAGAAAATAAATAAAAATTAATTTTACCACTTGGTTTTGTGTCCTTTTAATATTATTAATTCATATCAGATGAGTTTTAACTAAAATTTAATGTTTTTTATATACTGCCTCTCAAAGGGTTAACTTCCTAACAGGCTGTAGCTATAGTCATGAAAGCGGTGTCTAGGTGTTCTAAAGTGACTATGCGCTATTACGTGAGAACACTAACAGCGCCCCTTGTAGAAAAACTGCGGAGTTAATGCCCCGCAGTCGAAAACGGTATGGGATAAGAGGAATAAGGTATTTACAAAGTTGTAGAGGATCCTCGATTCAGTACTAAGCAAAATCTTGTGGATATTAATGTGGAAAACCGAACGTTTAAAATACACATTTGCTTATCCGTGATTTCCTACACTGTAACGTGATAAAGCGATCTTAAAAAGAGAAAAACAACTAATTATGTCAAGAAATCTTTACTTTCGATGTTAAGATTTTTCTCCAATAACTGCTATGCACATCTGGACCTTTGTTTGAACTTCACTTAGCACATGTTTTAACATAGCTGGTGACAAGTTAGCACAAGCATCTATGTCATATAAGATTTTGTTATAGTTATTGGTGGATAGTTCGCATTTACCTGCTTTTCGAGGCCTCTCCCTAGGAACAGTCCATTGAAGTCAAATTAGGTGAACGTGAAGGCCACTTTTCGACATTATCATTCCTCATTATTTGTTCATTGAATGTGAGCTTGGTATCACTTCACACATGACGTCTAGTGCAATTGCGCACCATCATGTTGGAACTATATATCACACCATCATGTTGGAACTGCCTCATGTACACTTCATTCCTTGATAATCGCGTCTCATCCGTCTTCACTATATCTGGCTAGAATGTTGGCGGCTGAACTTCTATGTGGTTCATGACAAATTTAAACTATTTGTTATGCAGCTCAGCTTCCATGTTTAATAATTACTGATGCTGCGATTGCAATTATGGGTGAACACTTAATTTGATTAGGATTTTCCAAACGTGCCTTTCTTAGAGGCCACAGTTTTTACTTATCTCTCTTAGCTGTTGTTCTAAAATGCTGTGGTGTATGATAATATATCTTTCTGTTGTACTTACCGTCTCACCTTACCTGATATGCCTCATTCAAGTCGGATAGTCACGCAGCATATCTTACTTAAACGTTTCCCGATCTTTACAAAGGTTTTCCCATGAACAATGGGGATTTTCAGGAAAATGTTGTCAATACAACCGCTCTGTCGATGTTGACTTGCGTCCACATTCACCGTAAGGCAGAACCATCTCATAACATTCTTTTTTGGAAAATCGCTCTATGACCATGAGCTTAAATATAAAACATCGAGGAGATATCTCTTTTATAGCTGTTGGAGGTGAACAGGTGTGGCGTTTCATACATATTTGCATAATACACAAATTTCTCACAGCAAGTGAAAGTTGCGTTGAGTTTACGTGTTTCTCAACACGAGTTTGTGTGATGTGTATATTGTCTACTCTGATTGTAAATACATTCAGTGCAAGGATGGACTCCGCGAGGTTTGAACCACCACCCACTTTAGCTTTGTAATGACATGCGATACCACTGTGCCAAGATTCGGGTACAGTTTTGGTCCGAAAGATAATCGTTTCTCCTCCCCCTCCCCCAAGATTCGTAATGCCACATTTTCGGAAATGAAGGCCAAACAAGTGTGCGTTTTAAGCGGTTTTTTTTACCACAAATGCTCACAAGGTACCTTTTTTGTAGCAAATCGATAATGTTCTACAATTTTATAAATCATTCCCATCCCCTTTATCTACTACCATTTTCGAGATATGAGCTTTAGCTTCTCAGTTTTTACGAGGATGTATTATCAATTTTCTCATCTAATAAGAATAGCCACTTTAAAATACCTAGGAAATAAGAAAGAGCGGAAAATAAGAAAATAAGAAAGGGATGGGTATGGTTTTTACCAGGCACCTTATATATATATATATATATATATATATATATATATATATATATATA
>BMAW01132768.1:0-14850 GCA_019974015.1 Nephila pilipes | reverse complement strand
TGTTGTTCAGTATTAAATTCTGTCGTTCTGTTTTCTTAATTTTCTTTTTAAGAGTAATCAATGGAAAAATAATATTTGTTTATTATGCGTATAACGTGATTTATCCTATACAAACTGTGTAATCGACCTTTAAATGCTGATATAAATTTTATTTTCGGTGTTCAAATATTCCTGGTTATTGAATTAGTACTTATGATATTTTAAAGAGACAATATTATGAATAACAGTGATGATATTCATTGGTTTTTATATTTTATCTTCCGGCGAGAGAACATGTGCAGAAAATACACCCTATTTCAATGGTTTTCAAACTTATAAGCATTGTAACCCACTTTTTAGACCCTCCTCTCTCCTTCCAATCCTATAGCAATCCAATTCATCATGGAAGTATTGCAGTTTATTTGAAATAGATTTTAGGAGTCTAAAATTTTTTTGTAAAGGAAAAAATATTTGTCATAAAGTTGAACTTTATTAAAATGTTTTTGATAAAGCTTGTGTGGATAGGAGCACTGTGTTTTTTTATTTCTGTTGATAACTAAACTGTAGTTGAAGTCAGATCAATTATTTAATCCCTACCATTGCCGAAAATCCAACTTCATAAAGGTAGTAAGTTATAAGAGTGATGCAATACTTCTGAGCTTGTACACTAGGAATCAGAAACGTTAGTTGGGCAGACAACTATAATTGTGTTAATTTATTAGGTTTGGTTCAGTTTTAGTAATTTAATTTAGACCATGTCGATGAGTCAACAGCTTTCGATGATATGCCAGTAGTAATGTCGTCCTGGAAAGGAAGGACAGTTTAATTCTACACACGCTTGTAAAACTCTTGATTCTATTAATTTACTGTTTTAACTCCAATATTTACATATTTTCAACACGTTCTGTGTTCATTTGAAACATTCGACAGATTGACTTTTTAAATGAGAATGCTTTGTTCGAATGTGCCGACGCAATTTACTTGGGTACATGCTTTCATTTACAAGTATCTAGGTACAAATGGCACACTCAGTTTAAGTTTGGATTATATTCATCTTCCTTCTATGAAACCCTTAAAGTTGTCTTTTAGAATAATGCTTTCGTACCTCCTTTTCTTTAATTTGGCCTCCTCGAATTAGAGCTTGAAGATTCGCTTTCATATTCATTCGGCAACATGTTTCCTTGTATGGATGTATTATGCATTAATGTTTGAAGTGGCGCAGAAGAATAAATCAAATAAAATAATGTCATGAAATCGTAGATATCAATGTTCAAATGATGATGATCCTCTCTTTGTAATATTGCTGAAAAGCATTTGTAAGCATTTGAAATTCAAAATGATTATTTCTATTCTATTTGCTAAGTGATATGAGCATAATTTGATTAGTTATTGATAGCATGATTTTTACTAATGCCATGATGAAGCACCGTGAGTAGAGTTCCATTTCGTACTTGTCAAGTGTCAAAATTAAAAAAGGAAACTGTTAGAAGGGTGTGGTTGTTTATTAACGTTACACAAGAAGCAAAACGAAGGCTATTGGCAGAATGTGTAAGGGGACCGAAATCTCCTAAAAGTCTTAAGACTACAAACCGCCCCTGCAGGAGGTAATCAGCCTCGCTCTCAGCATTTATTGGCTAAAAGATTTTTTTTTTTCAATATTTTTTACAACAATAAATATCAGTACATGTTGGAGCAAAGAATAAAGGATAATACATAATTTTGAAATTCTGTAGAAAATAAAAGCTAACAATATGTTTACAGAATGTGACGTTATAATTCTAATACTTCCAGCTTTTCGTTTGTTTGGAATGCATATCAACTGCATTCCATTTACATCACGATTCTCTGCTAACAATAAATGCTGATACTGTGACTCACGCTCACTGTAAGTACGCCGATGACAACTATGATACAAGAAATACACCCAAAAAGGAAATTGAAATATTCAGAAATGAAGCACAGGACAAAAATATATACATATATTCAGGTTTATACAATTATAAGAACTGAATTAAGAAATATGAAATTTTGTAAATATAATCAATTATTCAAACAGTTATGAAATTTGTATGGTTATTTTACGAGCCGTAAGGAAACAGGATTTAAGCTTGAAATGTGAATTAGGTTTTTCAAATCAGAATTTCAGACCAAATAAGTTTCGCTTCAATAACAGGACAGTTCAAATAATTAGGACTACTTTTAAATTACAGTTTTCGGCGATGGACCTGGTAATTATGAACTACGGTCAGGTAACAAAGACGACACCTGAGCTGTCACATCCCTATCCTATATTCAATTCCATACCAACTGGAGGATTTGGAACATCGACATATATAACATGCATCTGCCTCAGCTACAAGGTGGTTCCTTAAGCTCGAACCCATGACTCGATAGAAACTCCCGGCTGCAAATCGACGACCATGACCACTAGGCTACTGCGACCATGATTGCTCGAAAGAAGTCGGAAGCTTTTATAACTCACATTAAGAGCTTTCCCCGAATGATACTGATGCAGTGTTTTTATTTTTATTTATTTATATGTTTTGAGATTTAAGAAGCTCAAAATAATACCATAACTATGAGGTAATATAATAGAATTATGAGAAAAACACACACAAAGATACGCGTGACTAAAGTGTTGAAATATTTTTAAGACTGTAAGCGAATGAAGTTAAAAATGTTTTAGTTTTCACTGATTGGAAGCATCCTCTGTCCGAAACGTTAAAAAAATTCTATACACAAGTAACTTATGAATTTTCTTCAAAATAATAAAGAACGAAAACTTCTTTAAAAAATTAAATAAAAACAAGAATTATTTAAACAGAAAAATGAGTAATTCTTAAAAAGAAATACTTGACTTAAATAAACAGCTGTTCGTTTCCTCCAAACTTTTAAATTTTTAACATGATAAGTTTACTTTCAAATCTTAAACTTATTTTTTCACTCAGTAAATACATTCTGCGCTTAATTAAATTTGCACAGTTCGTTTAAAACTATCAGTAATTGATTTTTGAGCTATTTGAAGTTAATATTGAAGAAAATAGTGTTATCTAAGGAAGCTTTATGTGAACAGCTGATGAATATTAATGATGCCTTTGTGTATTTTTCGCTGAATAATTAATAAATTCTTAATAAAGCAACGTCATCAATTATTATATGCCCAATTCCAATGATTGTAAGTTATGAAAACAAATTATAATCCTAGCAGTTTGTATTAAAGCGCCGAATGATTAGACTTGAGTTCAATAACATTTGGAAGAGAAATTAGCCTCGACGACAGAGTCAGAGTAAGAGTTGCGCAAATATTTTTTGACATTATATATTAATAAAATTAACGAAAGTAATTATGCTACCATGAATATTTTATATAATCCTTTTAATTGCTTGAGTGTTTATCATGCAGATAAGTATCAATATCTTATTTTTTGCAGCTTTATCATTCATGAAAAATAATAGCCGAGGAAAGAATGTTTATTAATTTTACTACTCATGAAAGAATTACATATTCTTATTCATTATGTTTGAGGATTAATTGTTGTTAAAGATCCATACAATATTTTCACCACTTTTATTGTTGATTCTTTATACAGTGTGTTTTTAGATTCAAAGGCAGCAATTTAAACATTGATGGAAACATTCTAATCAAGCAAATTTACCCCAAAAGGCAGATGCACAAACATTTCTACCATGGATTTCAGAAGGCATGCTATTTTCATGATTAATGTTCGTCAACCTGCCTCCTGAAATTCGCGTTAGAAATGATATGTAAGAAAACTCGCACTTTATGCTTTCCATGCAGTTCCGTCTATAGGTTTACCGTTTGCTCTCCAATTGAATTGTAGGGTGAAAATTTCTTTTTTAGATGTTTTCTATCATATTTGTATTTTCCCCCCATGAGTTAAGAAAACACCCTGAATAATTATCTTCTTAAATGGTTGAGTGTATATCATGCAAATAGGTATCAATGCCTAATTTTTGCAGCCGGAACGTTAATTAAATATAATAGCCGCAAAAAGAATGTTTATTAATTTTACTATTCATAAGAGAATTACGTATTCTTATTTACTATGTTTCAGAATTATCTTTTATTAAAAATGTTAAATAATTATTCACTCGAAATTCTCGTATAAACTAAAAGCCTGTACGTGTATTAATCTCTCAATACACTATTTAAAATGAAAACGTAAGATTTTTTCACCATTTTTGTTGTTCAGTTTTAGTATAAAAGGTTATTGTCAAACAACGCTTGTAATTTACGTACAGAATTACTATCCATAATATATCATATATAAAAATGGACATACTTGGTCAATTCGAGTTAACTCGGGATTAAAAACTGCATAATTTCTCTAATTTTTTTCACTACTAGGTAAGTGTAAGTAGTACAAGTATTGGAGACTCAATACTCGATGACTATACACTTGTTGTAGTGTGTACACAAAATTCACTACACACATTTACATTATAAGTAACATTTCGTAAAAAACACAATTCTAAATAAAGCATTACCACATTTAACACAGCATTTGATTAATGACATATGATTCCTAAAGTGGACAGAGTTAGAACCAACGCAGATAAGAATTAACGCATATATTCAACTGAATTAAAAGCAAAATTCGAACCAATATTAGTATATCCAGGGAGCGAGAATAACTCAGCGAGGGAGCGAGGATAATCCGAGTTAACTCGTTTGAGTAAATTAAGTGGTATGCGAGTAATGATTGAAATTTTGATAGTACATTAATTACAACAAGTAATTAAAATTATTTAACAAAAATTATGCATATAAAAATTTATATTTTTTGTATAGAGAACTAACAGGAATATAAGTGCCCATATCAATCATCAATAAATAACCAAATATAATAATTATGTGAAATTGATTATTGCAGATAGTAGTGAAACTTAACAGTGTTGCAATAAACATTAGGAAATATATCTTAAGAATACATAATTCATTTTGAGAAAACTTTCTTTCGATTATCGCAGGGCTATTTTATTCAAAAGAACGATGTATAAAATGTAATTCTATCTTATGATAAAAAATAAGAATGATAGAATGTAATAAAAAGACAAATATAAACCAGTTTATATTAATAATTTTGCATAAAAATGTGACATGCATAAAAACAAGAACTCTTTACAAGTAAAATTTGGATAGCAATTCACCGATGTCTACAATGGTCATAATTGTTTCATCAAACATATATAATGTCAATTTATGTTAATGGTGATTTATGAGCGTTACTATTAAATATATTTTAAATATTAAAATGACATAGGTGCCGATAAAAGTTTCTCTGGAGGATTTCTCTGTTTTCCTCATCATTTATTAAAAAGACAAATAATGGAATCATTAATCATTGTAACTCTTTCTACACATTTCTTCAAACAATTAATCTTAATATTTATTCCAATTGGATTTATAAAAAATTCATAAAATTAGTATACAATAGTATACATATAATTTTAAAAACATTTATAAGAAATAGCATACATGAATAATTATATTCCATACTTTTGCAAAGGTACAGTGTCAATATTTTGAACATGTTTAATATTTCTAACATCATTTCAATTGTTTTTGAGACTCGTGACGTGAAATTTAATAATGAGTAATTGAAGTCTATAAATATTCTTCGAACTATTTAAAATCAATTTCAGTACCAAGAAGCTAACAACCATTATTAGTATAACATCATAAGTAATTCTGATGGCGATAAAATAAAATCAAATACTATGCACATCGATTGATAAATGTAAATAAGTATAAGGGGGTGTTATCTGTTTAAAACCCCAACAAATGCCTCTCATTGGAATTCAACAGTTGAAAGACTCGGAACAATGAAAACATCATCAATTTTCCATCTATCGAAAGCGACAAGCGTGCAACATAATTCTTGTCACAACATTAAAAGACATCGCGATCTTCCCGTCATCTATTTTTGATGGATGGTTTCATCAATCCCCACCCCTTTTTCAATGATTGATGCATCTTGCTAAAACTTGAGGTCCACTATCTCTCTTCGGTCAGTTGGCCGTGTTCTATCAACCTGATGTTAATGTTCGTTATCATACATTGATGGATCATTAACGACGATATTTTTTTTTCTTTTCCCTTACGAAAACTAATGCTTGACCGGTGTACATCGAGAAAGATTTGACGACTAATCGTTACAGAACATGTACGAAAATGTAGCTTTTTCATTATTTTTTTCTGTGTTATGAAAGAGAAAAAATAGAAGATGCTACTAATTATACATTGGGGAGGTAATTAAACCCCGTCATGCAAGAAGTAGCTTCAGTTCGTTCCAACGCAAAAGTTAAACTTAGGGAACAGTTATTTTCCCTTTAGTTGAGGAAAAACTAACACTATATTTTTTTTAATATTTTTTTAAAAATGCTAGAAAAAATAAATGTAATTTTCGCAGAATTTAAAAACAAAACAGCTGTTGTAAGTAAAAATAATATTTTTCAGGAACTCAAACATGTTATGTATAAAAACTAGGTTTTTTTAAAAAAAACAACAGCTTAACAAACTGTGAAGTTAAAGTCTTAAATATTCAGGAGAGATGCGCTTAATTATGCATTGTATTTACTTTGGTATAATGCAGTTTGACATTTAAATGTTCTAGTATGATGTTTGTACTGAACATATGTTGATGATTTCTTTCTCAGGTTTTTAAAACTTAATTAAAACTAGAATAAATAAATGCAGTTAAGAAATATTTCACTATTATCTACCTTAGCTTACATTCATAAAGAGTGATATTACTTATATATATTTGGTTTCTTTCGAAATTAAATTTATTTCGGAAAATATTTTTTGGTATTATACACTTTCGAAAATAAATTTATTTCAGAAAATATTTTTTGGTATTATACACTTTCGAAAATAAATTAAATGACACATTTGATATAATCGAAGGTGGCTCAAAAATATTTGTTTCTGACGACAGTTGGAGTTATTAAAATTGTGTTACCATCTTTTGCTCTATCTGTAAAATAATCACTAAAACAAATTTGGTTCTGATTCAGAGATTAGTTTTGATTTGGCAGCCATTTCCTCTCAAATCAAAATTAATTTTTGTTGCGCTACTATTAAGTTGCATGTTTCATTCAGAATGTATCAACGTCATAATGTTCACATGTTTGTTCAAAATGTTCAAGTTATCGTCACCTTCAACGAGATTTGGATTCATTTTAAACACCAGAAACGAAGGAATAATGAGTATAATTAGTATTTTGCAGTGAATCTGCTCCAAGAAAGCGAATGCAGTCTCAAAAGCTGAAAAATTATAGCAATGATTTTTTTTGGATGCTTCTTATCAGGAACGTTTAAATAAAAGTAGAAACTACAAATACTTAATACAGCAGTGGGCTATTCCATTTTCGTTTCCCCCTCTTAACATATATTGCTGCCCATTAAAATTGCAACACCAGAAAGGAATTGTTCAACAAACGTCAAAATCCCATGAAAGGAAGAAAAGGTTTGGAGATGCAAATCATTATTATTTCTGCGCATTTAGAAGACACAGGATGCAGAAACGAAATCTAAAGTACTGAATAACATAAAAGTTGTGTAGTGAATTACTCATCAGAAAGTGCTTTGTAAGGTGAGCGTTTGCTTATAATAACGTGTTATGCCTCGAATACGATGAAGAAATGCATACCATCAATTATCAGAATTCGATAGAGGCAGGATCGTATCTTATCAAGATTGTGGATTATCGTCCAAAAATATAGCCCGTTGCGCATGTCGAAATCCAACCTCTGGCATGCGAATATGGAATCAAATAATTGTTGAAGGCCATATTCAACGGTACACATGATCTCCACGACCTTCTATGAATAACACCCGAAAATCTTCCATGACTTTTGGAGCTTCAGTGTTCATATATAATATATAATACACACACACACACACACATATATATATATATATATATATATATATATATATATATATATATACCAAGAGCGAGAGACGCCTTTCTGCATGGTTTGTACAACATTTCTAACTGAGAAATTGTAATATAAGCGTCTTAAATATTACAGTGTTATAAAAAGTCAGAAATAACACTTATAATATGGCGATGTTATAAATCAGGAATGATGAGCATAACAATAATCGTACGAAATATTACGATGGGATATTTCCAATTTTTATTGGATCAAAAAATTTCAATTAAATTATAATCACTTCATTGTTAAGAACTGTTTTTTTTTTTTTTTTTTTTTTTAAAAAATCGTTTTACGTTATTTTCGCAAAAACATTTAAATATAAGACTATAAAGTTTACTGCAAGTATTGATCAATGCTTGTTCTGTACTTTTATGGTTTTTACCCCCCCTCCTCCTTATCATACAAAAACTTTTCAAAAGTACACACACTCGACATTTGACGTAAAGAAATAAATGTCTTATTCCTCAAAATATATAAGCCAAATTTTGGACTCTACTATTGCGTGCAATTACTTAATAATACCAACCTTTCAAAAACATATCTCATAATCTCTCATTGGGGAAAAATAGATCACGATTCTTTCATTTCTATTTTGCATTGCCATTATTCTTTTCAAATAAAAAGTTAATGAAAATAATACATGCAAAAATCAATGCATTCAAACATATGAATATATAATACTAAAATACTTCATAAAATAGATGAGAAATCATAAGAATTATATTTTTTTTAAAAAAAGATGAAATTTCTAAATACTGTTCTAATTCATTCGGTCCTGAAAACGCTCCTGAAAGATAAATATATTCATAGTAATTTGAATTATTTTCTTCTGAATGAAAATATGCATATCATATAAATGGATGAGTAGTAGTCTAATATTTGACGTATTCTTAAAAATATTCCAGCTAATAGTTATATGTGGTTTACCACTAATATATGACTTGACACAAAATCAGGGAAAATAATTATAAGGCTTACTTAATATTTACTGATCAGTGAGACATGCAATCCATTTTATCATAAGCCACACAAACTTCAAATAAAAATGATGCATTTATGATGGCACATATATCCCCTAGTTTCCATGTTCACTTAAATTCAAAAGATGTGATAAATTATTGCTTAATTAAAGAGATAACGAGAAACGACATGAGGGCTGTTGGTGACGAAATTGGTAAATTAGAACCTCTGTTAAGTGTTCTAACCAACTCAGGTGAACTGGTACCTCCCTCACCAAACTTCCACTCAAGGCGTTATAATAATAATAAATTCATTATAAGAAGCTTAAATTCTCATTCGTCTATATTTTAAATGATTTTCCTTACAACTATAATTAATTATTATTTTCAATTATTATTTACAGTCGAAGTAATTAATTCTGTTAGAAAAATAGCTTTAAATTATCATACATACATTTAGCTCCTTAACATGTAACTACAGGGAGAATATAAATAGACCTTTCATGCAATTTAAATATAAAAAACTCAATATGTTTAACTTTATAAAATATAAATCAGCCATCTTCTAAAATGCATTACAGATTTACATAGTTCCAAATTACATTACATAACATGTTCTAATAAAACAACAATTTCTCTTTTTTTTCTATTAATTTTATCAAATTTTGTGAAGTTAATTACCTGAGTAAAAGATATTGATCCTTTTGTTATTCAGTTGTAATAACGAATAAAATTTTGAAGTATTTCTTTCGAAAATTTCCTTTGTGAAATTTTCAATCCATAATATGTACAATATATTATGAATTGCTCGATTTGTCACTTGTGTACCCTATTAAACATTTCTGCTGATAAAACTTTTCTCCTTGAAAAGGAGTACCAGCAATTTTATTTCATTTATATCCTAATATGAATTTAAATCAAAATAATGCTCATCCTAACGTCAGTTCCTTTAATCAAGTATTGCATATTTCAAAAGCTTCTAATGATATTTTCGTTTTATGATTAATTGACAGATAATTAACACCACAATAAGAGTAAATAGTGGGTCTATTGGAAAATAACTTCGTAATTTCGAATGGCAGACAAGTGACTATGATGGTTGGTAAATTAGATGAACATAAAAGTGCAGTGAAGTGACTCAGAGAGGATGATATGAATTAGAAGATAGATGTGAAGTGACTTAGAAATAATGATATATAAGTGAAATAGACTGAAAGGAAAATGAAAGGGGATAGATGAAGCGACTTTTTGATAAAGATTTATTGTTTGGATTGAAGCATCATAATTAATCTTTTGTATTAGAAGTAAAAGTAAGTAAAAAGTAAAAAGATGTATTCTAAAGTAAAAAGATGAAAATCCGTTGTTAGAAATGTTTGAGTCAGAACGAATGATTTGATAAGCTAAGACTTTATTATTATATTATAATCTGGGATTGATGAGTTAGGAGGGATTTGAGAGACAGAGAGTGGGCTTATATTACCATTATACGTTAATAAAGTGTTTTGCCTTTGTCTTAGGTATCTTCAGTTGAAGTTATACTGACAGTTTGATTAGAGTGAAGGATGTGGTTAGGGTTAAGGAAAGGAGGAAGAGTGTCAGACACTAAGGTGTTGTAAATATCAAACGTATGAAGACGTTATATAATACGTAAATTTAAAATCCTCATCTAATACTTAAAAATATCAATCAAAAAAATTTTTAAGTATCAACCGTTATATTAATTACAATTTTTAGTAATTACAGTTAAAGTTAATAAGACCTTCTCAAATCACAGAGAAATTACCTCAGGAATTCCTCAGGGCTCGCATCTTTGGCCAACCTTATTCCAAATTTTCGTGAACGATATACCAAAACACGATAACACAATTCTATGCATGTACGCAGATGACACTGCGATACTAGCTAAGCACAGAAACCACAAAGTCATCGCTCATCACATAAATAAACACATCGCCGATCTTGAAACATGGTTTTCCAAATGGAAAATTGCTTTAAACATTTCAAAAACGGAAGCCATTTATTTTAATAGAGGCAATTTAAACACCCCAAAAATTTACATGAAAAACGAACAAATCCCCTGATCTCAAGCGTCAAGTACCTTGGCGTCGTTTTCGATAAAAGACTCACTTTCCTACAGCATACCACACAAATTCAAGAAAAATTCCGACTAGCCACGAATAAACTTACTCCCCTTATTTGTCGGAGTTCATCGCTACCCATAAAATACAAGTTGCTTGTCTATACACTGTATCTGTGACCTATCATCACCTACGCTTGTCCAATTTGGATTTCAGCTGCCCAAATTCACCATAATAAAATAGAATTACTCCAAAATAATATAATAAGAATGATAGCACGAGCCAGATGGTTCATGCGAAATGATGACATAAGAACTTCACAAAATATCCCCACTATTCAAAATTATAATAATTCAATAGCCAATATTTTCAAAAACAACTTATTAAATCACCCAAACCCCTCTATTCAGGAAATCAAAAATTGTAAAAGAAATTACAGAACAGCTAGTAGTTTTGATTAGTCCTTACCATCCCTTCCCAAAAACCAATAGGAAAGCTTCCTCTCCACCTAGGTGGGGACGGAGCCTCAGAAATAATAAATAAGTCCTGAACTACGTAGCTGCCTTCCGATTGGACAAGCGCCAGTACCCTGTTCTCCCCCACCCCTTCAAGATCGCTCGTTCTCATGATTCTAAGCTAACTTCTTAACTTTATCAATTATAAACATCTTAACTTTTCATTAAAATTTAAATTCAAGCATACAAATTTATATTCATTCTTCTTTTTCATTTCAATTAATTTTCTTATTTTTTAATTTTTATTAAAGAAGCATCCTCTTAAACATGGGCAATTGATACTTATCAGGCTTAATTTCCAGATATGGAGATGAAGGCCCAAATGGGTTAGGTGCTCCAGAGAAGCAATATTCACTACGAACTCGGGGATTTCACAAATGATAGAAAAGAAAGATAATGAAATAAAATTTTAAATGTAATAAACAAGTTATTTTATGCAATTATATATATACCGATGCGAATTTTTTTCTTATGACGAATTTCAAATTATTTTAATGGATTCACTGTAAACATACATTTCCATATTTTACCAAGTTGATAGATTCGTATTATGTCCAATATTATTGAATGCTACAACAATTAGACTTAATTTTTTTACTAAGAAATAAAAGCTGTACTAAAATCTCTTGCCAGCAATAACATCCAGTAATAAATGTTTTATATCCTTAAATATTTTTAATGCTTCAAAAATAAACAAAGGGTTAATAAATGAAAGGTTAGTTACAAATCAGTTTTAAAATAGGAATTGCATTTTATATTTCTATTTTCTTGAATAACTCGCACTTTATACTCTTTTAAAAGTTTTATTCACATTTATGCTTTTAAAAGTAAAAATTCATTTAAATTACTACACATATTAAAATGCTAATTCTATTAAGGATTTAATTAAGGAAATGCGGAAATTTTTTTCCCACCGAACAGAAAAAATGCACCCAAGTCGTGTTTTCAATTGCAAAATTATGTTTTGAAAATTTCTGTATAATTTATTCTTACTGTATATATTTTTTTCAAATTTGCTACGGATGTCCTGGAAAGCCATGTAAATTCCAATTCCTAACTTTAAGGAAAACTTATTTGGTGAATCCCTATTAATTCATAGCTATATCTTCAACTTAACATTTCTTGCACAATTGTAAAATAAGCCATTGGTTAATTTAAGACTAATACCACTAAATGGTTGCATTACAGGAACTGACCGTATTACCCTCATGTACCTTTTTTTACTTCAGCAATATATATTTACTTTAAATAATATTGAATAGTATTTGTTCAGATATATAAGAATTGTCTTTAGAAAAGCATAATGTTACGATTATAAGTGTACGACTATTATATATGGTTATTTTCTATAATCAGAAAAGTTAGTAATTGCATTAGTAATTTTTTTTTAAAAATGCTTTTATAACGTTTTGCATTTTGGTGATATCAATTTAATACAAAATCAAAATATTCTCTTTGGAAAATAAATTGTTCACATATATACCAAATATTTTATGGTCAAAGATTTCAAGTTCTGTTAACAATAAAATATATTCTTTGGGAACATTTAGTTCAAAGTTATTTTAAGATCTCTGTTCCTGTTACAGCATTCCAAATCAAGAATTTTTCATCAAAATAATGTGCATTAAATTAGTGACTTATTAATAAATTTAATATTATAAATTTCTGCTTTTAAATCAAACTTAAACTACTTTGAGAGAAGCACAATGATCTGAAATTAACTAAAATATCGAAACCAAATTTATAGCTTTATTTTATTGGCATGATCTTCTTAAATATTTAAAAAACAATTCCACAGCTCAAATGACGTTATTTAGAGGGGTAATTATGTTTATTATAAGGATGCCAAATCATTCGATTTATCATTAAAATTTTCAGCTGCTTATTTTTAATGTTTAAATTTTCTCGCCGTTCACGCATTTAAAATGCTAAATTTTCTTAAAAAATACAAAATTTTTAGCTTGTATTTAGTAACTTTGTGTATGTTTAATAATTCATTACCTAGAATAAAGATTTAGATAAATAGTTTTTTTATATCCTCTAATTATATATAGCTGCTTTTTTACTGTTCCTCTAGTGTACGATAGGAAAGAAACTGTTAAATTATAATACAGCCAAACCCATGCAGAATTGGAAGAAACAATTATAAAATTAGAGAGAAGAAATGCTTAAAAATTTTAAAAGTTGCAGAAATAATAAGTATTTTAAAATATTTAAATATTTAGAAAATATATGAAATTTAAATAATTTTTTAATTCTATCTGAGGTTTTTTTTAACTAAAATGTATATTTCACATGTGATCAAATATAATGAATATAAATATTTCCCCTTATATATATCTATCAAAAAATTGTTCATTGAATTATGTGTAACCTTAAGCCACTTCAATACCATAAAAATATTGTTATTTTTAAACATTTTGTTCACATTTGTTTTCAAATCAATAGAAAAATGTCAAAACTTTTGTCATTTCTTTTGTCATGGCAATTTGTCTTTTCATTATCATGGCAATTGCCAGGAGAAAAATATGAATCAAAAATGTTTTTTAAAGAATAGTGAAAAACTCTTTTTAATCACCTGAGTATTCTTAAGATGAAATTATTCTATAAAATACATATATATTCATTTTTCTAAGCAATAGACCTCATTTTTATGTATATAAATTCATAAATCCTATCATTTTACTAAACTTTTTCTATATTTATATCATGTTATTTTACAATGCTATAGAATAACCATCTGATTCAATAAATGTTGTATAGTATATCATACCATAATGAACATCTTTAATTGAAACGGTCTTTATTATAAGATATGTAATCGAAATATTTTAACTAGAAGATATGTGATAGTATTTGGAACCAGTATTTGATAACAAAAACACATGAATGACTAATTTTTGATATATGGAATAATCGTGTTTGAACAGTCTTTTCATAAACCACTATTTTTGGAAATCCTAAGAATTGTTTTAAAGGCAAATTTTCTTTCCAAATATTGAAAGATTAAAAATTATTCGAAAACATTTACATTTAAAGAAAGTTTCAAATTTATTTTTTATCTACGCAAAAATTTGACTCTAACTCAGAGCTTGAATTAGAATTTGTAATGTCTTCGATGTATTTGAATAATGAAAATAAATGGAATTAATAACACTGGAATTTTCAGAATTCTTTTTTCTCAATTTAAGTTCAAAATTTACAACTGTGCTATTACTTATTCTTTAAAATCCTTATTCAGGCGTTCTAATGTAATATAAAAAGTATAAAAGCTAAGTTTGAAAATTTTTATAACAAAATGATTCAAGTAATGATTTAAATTAATTAACTTGAAAAGAACTAAAAAATGAA
>BMAW01132762.1:0-18770 GCA_019974015.1 Nephila pilipes | reverse complement strand
CCTGGGAGTTAATTCGGAAGATGTTTTTCTGACCGACGTGTTTTTTTTTGGGATAATCTTGGAGTAAAAAAAAAGAAAAGATTATAGCTTGTTATCGTCGGTAATATGTGACCGCGCGGTGGATTGCTTCAAATGATGTCTAAGCCGTGGATTTCCGAATCTACACGAACCGAAACACACCGAAAGGAAATAACTGTAAAAGGTTAAGTTTAAAAAAAAAACAGATACATTTCTACACACACACACAATGAATGAATAATGTTTAACACGAAACTAAGAGGACTGGGTTATTTTATCGTGTTAAAACAGTTTCGTGGTAAGCGATCATGAAGGGAAAAAACTCAACGACATTTCTGAATTCTTTTTATTTAAAAAAAAAAATTCATCTAAATTGTGATAACATACAAGGAATTATCAAATATATTATGCTAAGCAATCGGAAGAAATTTTAAATATTTTGCATTGATTATAAAAAAAAATTAATATTTTTATGACATGACTGTCGTTAAAGATAAAATACTGTGACAAAGCAGCTTAAAATTTTGTCATTGAAATTATTTAGCACACAATTAAAGAAAATTTAATTACCTCGAGAAATAATGTAGCTAGAGCTATGAAATTTTGTTCATAGACTCAGGAATGTCGTTGATTGATTTTATTAGCGTCGCACTAGAAGCAACACGGTGGCAATTGGCGACGAACCTCATAATTTTGAACCTCGGTCTAGTGACGAGGACGACAGATGAGCTTATACTCCCTTCTCCTAATTTGCACACCACGCCAAAACTTAGAAATGTCACACAATTAAAGTAAAATAATTTTTCCCGATTTTTTTGGTCTTTTTATAGCATACTACGTTCCTTCAAAGAACAAAACTGTATCATAAATTCTCAGCATGAGAAATATAATAAAATGAGTCACTAATTGCGAAAAAAATCAAATATTAGACGGAAAGAAAAAGAAATGCAGCTTCCAATCCAAATAGTTGCTTGATCTAGTGACGTCATCGGCATTTGGATTTCAAGTATCTAGAATTCAATCCGTTTCAGCTAGTATAAAAATAAATACACTAATATCTCCTACCCACAGCATAAAACAAACTCATTATATCTCTCCTTTAACGTCTTCCTCTTGACAACACAAAAGAGGAATTTTTTTACATGTAAAACTAAATTTCTCTCTTAATTGGTTGTTTGGTTAGTTTATCAGATTTTTTGATCCTCATTGGATGTTGTGATGAACATAAAGAGAACATCCATATGATCAAATCAAACATTTTAAAACTTTGCGTCACCTCTCTTCAGCAATGATGACAGAAGTTAAAATGCCTTAATAACTAACTCAAGGGGGGGGGGATACCTTTTGGTCTGTTTGTTAAGAGCACAGAATTTGCTTCCGGAGTTCGAACTGTCGCCGTCACTTAAGGTCGACCGGCCTACTCCCCCAACCATGGGATGAAGTACTACCCTCCGAAATGGCGAAGCGAAAACATTAGCCACCGAAACTTCTTACCTGGATAAAACACGGAATAAAAAACTGTTTGCTATTAAATTAAATGCACAGATCAAAGAGACTGTTTATTAAGGTTGCAATCAGAAGCAAAACGAGGGTTATTGGCTACGGAACGAGTGATTTTGAGCCTCTGTCAAGTGACCAGGACGACACCTGAGCTGACACCTCGTTTCCTAATTTTCTAAACCACGCCTTCGGGAGGGCTTGGGACCTCAACCAAATTTAAAGTTTATCACCCCCGCTACCCGACGAGACTTCAGTGACATCAGAGCTCGTACCCACGACTCGACGAAAAAACTCCGGCCGCGACCATGACCACTAGGCTACCGCGGCAATAAAACAAAGCCATTGCCATGTAAAAAAAATGAAATATTTATGGTTAGAAAGGATTAATAGATAATAACACATCGATCAATAACTCCCGAGACTAACCCAGAGATGGCGCTCGAAGTAAACCAGTAACCAGGTCTTTCTAGAGTACTAACCTTTGCTTGAAACGTGTCAAAATTTTAAGTCGATCGGACCAGGAAAAAGGTTTTTTGAGGTGAAGTGAAAAAGGTTTTTTCCAAGTGGGTGCCGCGATTGCTTTCGATGGAACAAAAACAGCAACGAGTCGATGATTCAGAAAGCTGTTTATCGCTATTTACTCGCAACAAAAAAGATTTCTTGCGGGAAAAAAAAAAAAAAAATGGGGGAGGGGAATTTGGGAGAGAAAAAAAAAAGATTTGGAAAAGCGTTGGAACGATTGTATCACCCTAAAAGGTGATTAACAAAAGGTGTTATGTTGATGAATAAAAAAAAATTTTGCAAAAAAAAATGTTGTTTTCAATTTTAGACTCGGGAGTTATTGATCGATGTGTTATGTTTGATTTAAAATGTTTAAACGAACATAGTGAAAAGCAGAGCATTCGAGTGGCCGCGGTAGCCTAGTGGTCATGGTTTCAGACTCGTGGCCGGCGGGTTTCATCGAGTCGTGGGTTCGAGCCTTGATGCCATTAAAGACCCATTTATTAGGGGTTGATGCACGTTAAATCTGTCGGGGCCCAAAGTTTTCTCATTGGCGTGATGTGGAAGTTAGGAGAGGGGATGCCAGCTCTCGTGTTGTCTTCGTCACTTGACAGTGATTCAAAATTACGAAGTCCGTCACCAATAGCCCTCGTGTTGCTTCTAGTGTGACGTTAATAAAATCAAAACAAAAGCAGAATATTCGGTCGATACGTGTGCCTCACGGCGTGAGAGGACACAAACACAACGATTACACATAGGGGGGACTTTCTCCCACAAAGGGTTCATCTATTTCTCTAGATGCATAAACTAACTTCGGGAAAGGAATATAAATTTTCTCTGGAAGAGGCAAAATCGATAGAACAGAGTGAAATAACACTAAATAGAGCAATAAATGTAAGGGCAAGCCTCGCAATATTAGTGTAAATGAATAAATGAACTCTCGCAACCACCAGTACAAAATACCAAAACAATACCAATATCATGTACGCAGACTTCTATTTTATTTATCTCTCCAACTACACGGTTCATCTCTTTCAGGGACTATAGATAACCTTAAACTCGAAAATCGATAAGAGTGAAAAGGACCATGATAAATGTTGATAGCACCCGAAGCGAATAACCTGAAATGGAAAAATCAATGCAGTGAATGTACACAGATTCCCTCTACCGAAGGAAGCTGCAATTCATCTTTGCAGTCACCATAGAAACTGTTTGCGATGGCGGAATCCTTGCTCACACTACGCGGCTTAGTTAAAGTTTTCTCAAAACCAGGTACTAAATTCAAACACACTCGCATACAGAACAGCGTCCTTTCGAAATGAAGGGATTTGGACTGATTTTGAAACTTGTTTCCACAAAAATAACGTCAAAGAGTTAATGGAGTTTAAAATCCTTTCGATGCAAGTACTAACACATTTTCTCAAGCATTTTCCCTAAAACCAGGGGACCGCGGTAGCCTAGTGGTCAAGGTCGTGGACTAGCGGCCGGTGGTTTTCGTTCAGTCGCGGGTTCGATCCTTGACCGCCAAAGACCCGCCGTGTAGCCGGGGCTGATGCACGTTAAATCTGTTCGGGGTCCAGAGTCCTCCCGTTGGCGTGGTGTGAATGTTATGAGAGGGGGCTGCCAGGTCAGGTGTCGTCCTCGTCACTTGACCGTGGTTCAATATTACGAGGTCCGTTGCCAATAGCCCTCGTGTTGCTTCTAGTGCAACGTTAATAAAAACTAAACTAAACTAAACTTCCCTAAAACAAGTTTCTTGTTTCAACGATGTGATTGTTTATTAACATCGCACTGGTAGGTAATGTTTCAGTCCAGTTGTGGGTTCGAGTTCTAATTCTACCAATGACCCGTCCGTGGAGGAGCTGATGCATGTTGAATCTGGGCTCAAATTTCTCACGTTCAGGTGGTGAAGAAGATCGAAGTATGAAGTGCCAACTCAAGTGTCGTCCTCGTCACTTGTCCGTGGTTTTAAGTAACGAAGTCCGTGGTAAAAATCTTGCGTGTTGCTTCTTAGTACGACATTAATAAAGAATCAATTTATCAGTTCTCTTTGCTATTTATGATTGAAATTGAGTTCGAACTCACGACCTTCCCATGTATGATCTAACCATAAGATTTTTTTTTCACATTGCACTGAGAAACAAAATGAGGGTTCTTAGCAATGAATCTCGTAGTTTTGGACCTCCGTCAGGTGACGAGGACGCACCTCAGCTGGCACCTTTGTCTCCAAACCTCCGCACCCCACCTCAGGAGTACTTACACTACGTGGCGAGTCTTTAGTGGCGCCAGGGCTCCAACTCTGCCGCGACTCTAAAGAAAAGGCAGGAAATATAAAATTATACGGATTGCAGAAAACATTGTTTTTCAGATGCGCGGAAAAAATTCGTTTGAGGTTTCCATATTAAAATATCCCACCATTTTGATATCGTGGGCGTAATGTTAATCCTATGGAATTTCAACTTTAATTCTTACATCTTTACTATTTGATGAATTTGAATGGGATGAAGTACGTCTGAAAGAGCAAAAAACAATGAATGCTTCTGCAGAATTAATTATTTTTTTTCCAATTTTTTTTAAAAAAGTATCTTTACCCCTATTTTAATGATTCGTTTGTGAATTTTCCAGTCTTTAGAAATATTTTTAAATATTTTTTAAAAAATCGGAGAAAAAAAATTAATTCCGCCGAAGCCTTCGTTATTTTTTGCACTTTCAAATGCACTTTATCGCATTCAAATAGATCAAATAGAAAAGATTTGAAAACGATAGTCGAAATCCCATAAGATTAACAATTCGTTCACGAATTCATGGCCGGTAAACGGGAGCCTTAAACTCTGACATATCTATATTTATTGTAATCTATATAGAGGGCAGCGGTAGCCTAGTGGTCAAGGTCGTGGACTGGCGGCCGGCGGTTTTCGTTCTGTCGCTGGTACGATCCTTGGCCATCAATGACCCGCCGTGTAACTGGGGCTGATGCACGTTAAATCGTTTCGGGGCCCAAAGTCCTCCCGTTGGTGTGATGTGGATGTTAGAAGAGGGGGGAGGGTGCCAGCTCAGGTGTCGTCCTCGTCACTTGACCATGGTTCAAAATTACGAGGTCCGTCGCCAATAGCCCTCGTGTTGCTTCTAGTGCGACGTTTATAAAAAGTAATTTATGTCGCTTTATTTTATATAAAAAAAATCATACAAATTTATAAGCTTTTATCCTAGAACTTCCTACTTTTATTCATTTTCCCAAGCCGTATTTTCATTTTTTCCACTCGTTTTACGTGCGAAATTCTCTAACACTCACATATTTAATTATTATAATAAGAACTAGTTATTTTTTAAGAAAAGGTAGAGATTACATCAAAAATAAAAAGTCTAGTTACTGACCCATTGCACAACAGGTACCGTATAAATTGCGGTACCGTATAAATTCTTATGTGTATTTGAGATATTAAAACCAAATTCTCGAGCCAACATTCGAATATATTTAACCAAATCTCGAGTGGACATATACAGCTCTAGAACAAAGGAAAATGTATTTGATTTGATTTTACCTGGTGTCTTATTTCACAAAACATGTTTTTCTAGCAGAGATTGAGATTATTGTTTTTTTAAAAAAAGCTCAATTTTGAATAATTTTAAAGAGCATTATGCATCCCTATCAAAATTGTGTTGTTTACATAAAGGCTATACATATGCATGTCGTTTTTAATCTTTCATCATGAGAAATAAAAATACATTTTGAGGAATAAACAAAGCCAATTTACAGTTTACCATACAATGGAAATGAGCATTACGTATCTAAATGTTACGTAAATAAAAAGAGGATTTAATCGTGCGTTGAGTCCAAACAAGAGCTAAAATTAGATTACTGTGAGTTACAGAATCCAGAGCGAAATTAAAATTCAACACATGAGACACCTACCCCGCCTTAAAATACAAAAGTTATTCATCAATTAAAAATTTTTTTCAACTTTTGTTTCCTCTTTGTATTCTGTACATCCAAAACCAGGACGTTTATATTGGGAACAATTAAGATAGCATACTCAAAAATTTAAAAAAAAAAAAAAGCAAATTTGGTATTTTATTTCATTAATCGTAACAATTGACGACAGGTAACAAGACTTTCGAATGTTTCGAATCTGATGTAGCATTATTAACACCCAAGTTACGTATGAATATATTTGGTTTTGTTTTTTTAATTGCTGAGATTACTTCCTGATTTGTTTTTGATTAAAGTATTGACGTTTAATTAGACAAATATATAAATATATATAAAACATTATTTAATTTCACTATAGCTCGCAGCTTGTATCACTACAGTGTATAAAAAAATTAAATTTTGGGAAATGGAAAGCAATAGCAAACTTATATTTCAACACATTACATTTATTTTTATAAAAGGGTACGTGAATAAAAAAAAAACATTTAGAATATTATGTTATATTTGGTTTCAAATTTAAATCACGCCAACGAACGCTGTAGAAATTTTCTTTACCTTTGAATGTCCTCAAAAAAAAAAAAAAAAAAAAAAAAAATCAATCATTTTAGTCAACAATTTCTTTTAAATAAAAATACTAAATAATGTTTTCATTCGATACTTGCGTAGAAAGACGCAAAATTAGTAAGAATCTTCGAAAAACCTCTCTTCCATAAAATACTACGGGTTATTCAGTACTAAAAGTAATTACACGACCGAAACATTCTAAGAAACATCGAATCAATGAATGATTTGAACAACATCACAGCACCAATTAATTTGACCAACTCTTCCATCTAATTTAGAACCATTTAGTTTGTCATCCATTAGGAAATTAACATAAGGAACAATGAAAAGAAACGATTCGAATATTGATGACAGGTGTGTTGTAAACAGGTGCAACAACACAGCCAATTGTAGGGCAAAGGATTTAATTTTGTTAATGAAATCTTCCCACACACCCAAACTCGAACTAAATTAGTTCTTAAGACAAAAAGTCTCAGACGTCCTAGATTCGTTTTAACGATATTCGAAGATGACAGTTAATTTCAGCTTCTAACACACTATAACTCTTTGGTTCGCCAAACGATCTTTTAACATTCGCCGCGGGCGACTTTTTTTTTTTCTTTTTCTTTTTTTGCGAACGGATACGGCAGTGAGACGGACGTACACCTGTATGGATTACACTACACTTGACATGCAGCTTGTAATAATGATAATAATAAAAATAAAAGAGGTGCACATTTACAATTGAAAGCAGGAAGCTGCATTGAGCGATACCACCGAACAATAGGTAAAAAGATATTTAGAATTTATTCCACGGAAAAGTCATCATTCTGCGTTTTCAGAAACGGTGGATGGCAGCATGGAAAAAAAGGCTAATAAATGCACCCTAGCGTATCGAAATTCACAACTCGCGTGACACATCAAGGGTCTCACGCGACACGTGAATCCTCACGTTCACGCACGACCGGTTCGCTTTGAGTTTCACGATAAGTTCTGGATTCGGTTTCGTGTTGGGATTGACAAGGGGTATGATTTTTTTCCCCTTGTCTTTTCATCTGACAAAACGAATTGGGGGAATATGGACCAATTAGCAGGGGGAGAGAGAGAAACAAATGGGTAATAAAAAGATATCCAGGCATTCGACAATTGATATCAATCATATTTAGGTTGTCATTCATTATATTATTAAGATAGAATATCTTTTGTTTTTCTCCGAAAGCATTATCAATGCAAAGGAATCGGAAATTTCAATACAAATAATTATCAAGAAAACAACAAAGCACATATACAACAAGTAATATAAAAAAAATTTTAAAGTCGATTCCTACTTTAATCAACAAAGAAAAATTTTATTTTAGTTACTTTTTATTAAATAATTACAATTAATATAAATACGTGTATACATATGACAGAATCACAATATTAAGTGGCAAAAGAAATTTTTTTCAAACGATCTACAAGCTTCGTCACTGACGGTATTTATTCCTAAATTTATATCCTGCTAAATATCTTATATGAGAGAAATTTTTTTCTCCCATATAAAACTAAAATTAATTATTTGAAAATCAAATAAAAAAAATTATGCTTCGAAGAGATTCGATATGAAGCCATGAAGATTCTACACCGACGCTCTACCAACTTTGCCATAGCAAGACAAATGACATATTTGAAGCATTGAATTGTTTCTTAATTCATCCGCTAAATTAAATGGTTAGAATGCAGCTTAGCCCAACCACCCTTGGAGACAGGAATTATTGGGCGGTATTTTGCCAAATGTGGCTACCCTGGACCATTTTGTGGACTTAACGTTCAGCCAAAAAAAAAATTGCCAAGCTTGGCAATTTTTGAAATCGCGCCAAGTGGTTGGGGTAAACTGCATTTTCACCAATTAAATTTAATTAATATCTGAAAAAACTGCATTAACAACAAGTATCATCCACAACAAGTTTAAAAAAATGTATTTGAACTTGAGTGGATGAATAAAAAGTATTTTATTAATGATTGGAAATTTGAACAAGATATATATAGGGAGAGTGTGAGCTATAGATGAGGCATTTTGAGTGATATCATTGAAAAATATATCTCTATTTATCAGTGATAATTTTAAAAAAAAAATCACTGCTGACTGACTCAACTCAAATCACACCTCCTAATTCTTGGAAAATATAATAGTTTAATAGAGTAATATCTGTTAAATAAAAGCTTTAAATTTTTTAAAAAAAAATGAAAAATTTCTCGGTTTAAAACTTATTAAACAACATTTTTTGCATTTTAAAAAAATGAATAGACCGATACCTTTATCAAATAAGACATAAAAAAAAAACCCTTATATCTTACGTTAACCTTTCAAAACCATTAATTAAAACTAAAAATAAAAAAATCCAATATATTTAATAAGTTTAACACAAGCCTCATTATCGAAGGAAAAAGCTATCTTTCAAACATACTTTCGAAAAGTTTTTAAAGGATTTTTTTCCGGTCAAGAAAAACTTAGTTTCTCTCTCTTATCACACTTTCTTCACTCTCTTTTTTTTTTTTATATATCCGCTGGAATTTTGAAAAATGGTGTAGCGCAAAATATTGATCCCATCCGTTTCCAAGGTTTAATACTTCATTTCATCAAGAATTCTTTATTATCTGGAATGCCTATCTCAAGAGATCCTTAACCACTTTGGAATAAACTGTTTATATTATCGATGTTTTAAATACTCTCAAGATCTACGCTATTAAAATATTCCATACTTGATCAAATTTTCGATATTTTTCATTCGAAAACATTCTATATTTTCCGATTGCATCTCATTCATGCATGCATTATTTTGAAGAAAAAAGGCAAGTAATTTAACAAAATAAATCATAATATTAATTATATGTAGTGCAATTACATTCAACCAAATATTGGAAATTTTTTTTAATATTCGAAGCGAGAAATAAGAAAAAGTTTTGCAACTTTTTTACTATTTAAACTTTTGATTAATTTAAATAAAACTAAGTAAAATTAACATGATTATCATTCATAGTGAATTATATATTATCTTAATATCCTGGTTGATAATTTTATGAGAATCTAGAAATCAGCAAAAATAAGATCATAGTTTTTTAAAGGATTGTAGGTGGCTGTATTTTTCAGAGAGGAGGTTGGGAGGGATATAGTTTTCTTTTTTGAAAACTTTGCTACCATTTTGACTTTTAGAGGGGAAGAAATGTATCAGAAAGTTTTTATTAATCTACTTAATTACTTTGTATTCCTTTGATTTCTTTAATTACTCTTTAAATGGTATGATAAAATTTTTGTATGGTATAAAATTTGTAGAAAGTCATGTTTCATATTAAAGTTTTCAATCAAAATCTGAAAAATATATAATTTTTTTAACACAGGTGGGTTAAGCAAAGGAAATATTAAATAATTTTATTTCAATTTTTCAAATAAAACAAAGAACTTTTTTTTAATAGAATTTCAAGATTTATTTTGCATAAACGTTTAGTAATGTATTTTCTCGGCAATCTTCGAGGCATTGAGAATTTATTGCAAAAGAAGAGTATGTAAGAAGTTTTAAAATGGTCGCCCGTTTGGAATTTCTACTTAAAAAGCTATATGCCACCGAGTTTTTCTTTAGATGTTGAATATTCTTTATGTTAAACATAAGTTTAGATGTATTTACTTAAAAAATCTCTTCTGCAATAAATGAATTCTAGATTCATCTTTGCACGAAGCCGTCAGTAATTTATGTATATTTATTTATTTTGTGCTATGACACAACAAACTTGTTTATATATCAAATCCTTTTGTTTTATTAAAAAGAATAGCTACGAAGCATTGTTTTAAAACTTCTTCGTATTTTTGAAGCTCCAGTGATCTTGAAGCGTTGATGACATCTCACAATCACAGGTTTGTCGTTGGCTAAAAACATGCCCTCCGGCAAAAAATGTGTCACATTTCGAGACAGCAAACCTGATATCTGCCCACCATTTTTATGTAAATTTCTTCTCCGCTATTTACTTTAAGGTGTATTCAACGTTTTGCTCTGAATATTCACAAAGAAAATTTTTAAACAACAAATTAAAAAGCGCCAGTGAAAGAAAGTGAAAATAAACCGAAAAAAAACCCACGAACATTAAAAATAAAAAAATGGCAGACGGAATTTTTTTTCAACTAAGTCTCAAACAAACTATTGGAAACTCTCAACTATTTTTTTTTTCCCTTCCAAAGCTACGAACGCTCCATTTGTTCGTAATAATAGACATTCCAAACTTTTCCAAACCCTCGTTATATCGACACGTTTCGTTGGTTCCGAGGCTGCAATGTTAAATATAGAAAGCTGTCATCAACTTGGACAGGTCTTTGAAATGGATGTAGAAATGCGGAAATCGTGGATCTGCTTTTTTTCCCGGCAAAAATATTCCGCGGATTGGATCTTCTGCCGTTCGTGTTTGATGATTCCATCACATCCACTTCCTCTGGAGCGGAAATAAATCATTTCCGAACTTAACGACCTGACTTGATTGGTTTTCGATTTGATTCCGAAAAACTCGACTTTAGTTGTGCATTTTTTTTTAAATATTATTCTTTTGCATGTTTTGGGAAAATAGAATTTTCTTCTCCAGACTTTCTCGAAGGTTTCATGTTTCGACTCAGAAGCACTGGTTATGTAATAAATGTTGCAAAAAAAAAAAAAAAAGAACGAGTGGACAGGTTTCTTGCTGCGATAGATGAGAATATCAACAGCAATGAGATTGGTTTTCTAGAATTACTGGTTTTCGCTTTTTCGATGGCTGATATACATTTCGTAATGTGGGAAATTTATACTCGATGAAAAAAAAAAAGAAAAACTTTCGAAACTTTCTACAACGTATTCTTAAGTTTAGATAGCACGATATGTAAGAACATCACGCGACTGCGACATTTTATTATTATTATTATTATTTCCTTTTGAACTTTATGTTCGGTTTGCATATTAGCGTTTTTAATATGTTTCGTAAAATTCTTTATAAAACGGATTGTTCCAATGCGCCATTTTTTTTCCTTTTAAATTTCATATTCATTTTGCATATTACCGTTTTATATATTTCGTTAATTTCTTTATAAAACGGATTGTTTCAAAATGTGTCGTTACATAAAAATTTGTTTTAGTTTAAACTTTTTTAATATAATTTCCATTTAACAGACATATTTTGTTTTGGCTACATTCGTTGCATTGTCCTGTAATATGCGAAATTGTTGTAGAATAGTAAATAAGGTACCCATTCATAGAAAAGTAATATATATTCTTTTAAAGTGAAAATAATTTACTATTTTTTAAGATCCTAGGTTCAATAATGAGATATTAAAGTCGAAATCTTTTGGAAATGCATAATTTTGAAATAAATTTGAGCAAAAATGATATTGTTATTGCCGTTCATGAGATACTATCACCAATCCTTTAATATGCTTCCTAGAAATACGCGAATTACATAATAAAAACATTGATATTCTTATACCTAAAATTTGCACATGACTTTCATCATGTAATAAAAAATGAAGTGTAGAATATTAAAAATAAAAACCTTCTTTCTACTTGTTACAGAGAACATATTTTCACATCATAGCACAATACCAGAATAAGTATTTATCGTAACAAAATAAACTGCAAATTAAAAAGCGCCAGTGAAGGAAAGCGAAAACAAATCAAAAAGGTTTGAAAATCTTGTTTTGTTAGAATAAAGATGCGAGGGGGATATCATAAAATTGTTTCTAAGAAAATCGAGATATCTGGATAAAACTGATTCTGCATATAAGTTCATCGTTATGTACATAATGTTGTAAATTACAGATATTAATGTAAATTTGTTTTGTTTCAAGTAGTTGTATATTGAAGTAAACTTCATTATCGTAAAGTATTAATTATTATCACAGGCTTTCGTCAAGTTTTAATTATTACCAAAAAATTGCAACAGAAACTTAATTTGTACTTTTTATTCTTAAGACTTCTCTACATAATCACCATCCACAGTTACACACTTCTTCCAGCGTTTCTTGACCTTTCGAAAGTTATCATATTGTAGAATTTAGCAGATCGAATATCTTCTCCAAATCCTTGGCCGCTAAGGACCCACAGTGTAGCTGGGGATGATGCACGTTAAATCTTTCGGGCCTAAAGTCCTCCCGTTGGCGTGGTGTGGAAGTTAGAAGAGGGGGGGGGGCAACTCAGATGTCGTCCTCGTCACTTGACCGAGGTTCAAATTTTCGAGGTCCGTCACCAATAGCCCTCGTGTCGCTTTTAGTGCGACGTTAATAAAAACAAAACTTTAACTATCTTCTCCATATTGCGAATTTCTTTAATCTACAGCTTCCTGAAACTAAACAAATCAACATTAATAGATGTAATTTACGACAATTATGTACAAAGTTTAGTTTAGTTTAGTTTTTACTAACGTCGCACTAGAAGCAACACGAGGGCTATTGGCGACGGATCTCGTAATTTTGAACCTCGGTCAAGTGACCAGGACGACACCTGAGTTGGCGTCCCCCTCTCCTAATATCCACACCACACCAACGGAAGGACTTTGAGCCCCGAATAGATTTTATGTACAAAAGGATCGATCATTATTTAGAATTTTTTTTTTTTTAAATATCTCGATTATTTCTTAGTAATAATTAAATACTAACAATAACTCTTCGTATTTTTATCGAAATATTAAATTTATCCATAATAAATTAATAGTAATAGTCCGTTGCTGCTAAAGATTATTATCAAATTTTATTGTTACTCATTTATACCTGCCTGTTTGCTCAAAACTTCAAACTTTACGACATGTGAAATTATTAATTACTGACTCTATTCCCACACGGCAAATTTATATTTTAGAGCGTTGCAAAAACAATTTTTTTTAATCATCTTCAGGTCTAGCTATTTATTTTTAACACTGTCAAGAGAAGATAACATATACATGAGTAACTTAGTTGCAGAGAAACATGTATTTCAAGTTACAGATGTTAATTTATAAGTGGTGCTGTAAATCAAAATAAATTCAATCAGCCGCCTGTTCATTTTAAATATAAATTGAACTGGCGTTTTCCTGCTGATTTGCCTACAGCCCGCCTCGACGTTTACGCCCATTTTCTGAACAAAAAAAAAAAGTTCAATGTGAATTACAAAACTGTATATTGAATAAACGCTCGTTCAATATTAATCGTCTAGGGTCTTTTTTTAAAAATTCCCAAGTATTATTAGATTAAATACGTAAAAAGCATTATTAGATTTATCAAACTACTCTATTGTCATGTTGCTCGGAAATTGATACAGATGAAATCAAAATAAAAGTAAAGACTGCGTGAAAAACTATGAAATAAATTTAATATATACAATGTATTGAATTTCGATTAATAAAAACAATTATACGAATAATTGGCTGCAAAAATATGCTTGCCTCATCAGTCAACGTATATTTGTGTGCAAATTCTTTTTCTCATTCATTATAAACAAATTGAAAAAATGGAAACTGTTTTTTCGTTAATGATATCTGAAATAGAATTTTTGCTCGGTTGCTATAACAATCAACAAAATATGAAAACAATTGTTAAAACATTGCAGATTCACATATGAATTTCTTTTTTTCTTTCTTTCATTAGTTTTGTTTAAAACGAAATACAATAAATATAAATGAATTAAATTATGTATTGCGGAACATTTGGCGGGCTTTCTATAAAAAGAATCACAATGAATGTAAATGACCTTTGATTTTAACAAAACTGCGCATCCATCAATTGCAGCGAAATTAAATGACTTAGCTTTAGTAAATTAAAAAAAAACACACACACAAGAATGTCTCATACAGCGACAAAATAATTTTTGAGTTGTTTTTTTTATATAAATTCAAATATTAAACTCAAATTAAACTCCTTCAAGTTCCTTATCAGGCTTAATGAATTTAAATAATATTCATTAAATTGAGTTAAGAAGAGTATTATATATGGTTATATATTAATAACCAAAAATAGCTAATTAAAGCGATTTACAAAATAATTAAAGAGCTTAAAAATATTTAAGAAATTATTTTAAAATAATATTATTTTCTGAACTATATATATTGCTGTTAACACTACCTAAATAAAATTAACAATCCTTTTCATCATTGCAATGGATCAAACTACTACCGCCAAAATTACCGAAGGAGAATTACTAAAAAACAGAAATTTGAATATCAGTATCTGATATTTTCAGAAACAAAAAATAAATAAAATACGCAGTGTTACATGTATCGAATTACGAATCACATTATAAATAAGCTTTTCGAATTAGGAACTTTTTCATTTTACATCCTGGCCTCTAGATAATTAGAGCTTATTCTAGAGATATGAGCTATTATGCTTTTCTAGTACAACGTTTCACAGACAATGTAATACGCTATTATGTAGTAAAATTTGAACGTGCTTCAAACAATGTCACTGAAAGCCTTTATCATCATATAATTCCAAATATTGGTGTCTTAAACTCTCGAATTGTTGCACATATATGTGTTCAGTGTTAAGCCTACTTTAGTGTAATTATTATTACTTTGTATATATCTGATGGGTAATAGAAATTTAAGACGTTTGCAACTTTGTTATTATTATTTGTCAAATAAATAATGTAATCCTTGCATTTTTTAATACAATTAAAAATAACACTTATACCTCTATTCCATTAAAATTTTTATAGCGTTTGAATAAGAGCTTTAGAATATATTGTTTTTGGGTGCCATTTCCTTGATAAATCAATAACTTATAATAAATATTAAAAATAATTTGTGCAAAATAATAACAAAGATGATGATAAAAATGCAAGTGCGCTTCATTTCACCCAATCTCTAAATAAATACAAAGAAATTATTATTATTACACTAAGAAAAAGTTTTACATAAAAATTCAACTGTTCGAAAGTTTAAATAAAGTCATTTTAATCGCGCAGAGATAAGTGTTTTATTTATGTAAAATATTTGCACATAGATGAATTCATAATATCCCCCGCCCCCAATTTTTGATTGTATAATTGTAAATTTATAAAGCCTTTATAAATTATACAATATTGATAAATATTGTATAATTTATCAGGGCTTGAGATGCTTAATTAAGATAGCTAAGTAATTACTAATAAAATAAATAATAAAGTTATTTACTTGTATATGGGATCGAAATAAGTATAAACACCTTTATACCTCTTAATCCATCTTTAATTTAAAGTATTTTTTAAAAAATATTTATTTAATTCTTTTTTGTCTAGAAATTTAAGACTGAAAAGCAAATTCGTGAGCTATACGTGTTTGCCGAATTTCAACTCAACCGAATGTTGTTAATTGCAAGGTCTGGGCTGCAGCTTCGGTCGGATGATAGGAAGCGAGTTAAAATACGAGTGCAGATTTTCAATTGGAAAGATATATTTTTTATATACATACGCATGAACAAAAAGAAATTAAATAAAAACTCGTAAGAAAAAAAGTGTATTTTTACTGAAATACGAACCGCAAATAAAAAAAAAACCAAATGAAATTCGAAAATCAAAGTAACTCTATGTTCTCCAGACTGTCTTTGAGCAATGTTAAAAAATGGGATCCGAAAATGGAACTCTTTTCCCTATAAAAAGCTCTCGAGCATTAATTTTATATTCTGATTTCACTATATTTTATAGAGGATAATGTAGCATATTTTATAATACTACTCACTTCTATTTCAATCAATCTGTTTTTTTTTTTTTTCTTCTTATGTAAAACATATTCCATGTTCCTTCTCCAATACAGTAAAGCTAAATGAACCACAAACTATACATATTCACGTGAAAAATGTCATATTTTTAGAACATTTCTGAATTTTAAGAATTCTGCGTCATAAATGGATGAATGTGTTACAACGTCGCAAACTTATATGAAAACTGGAACAATTTTCAGCCTAGCAGTATGTTCCAAGTTTTGATTAGGTTCTTCGAAGATAGTCTAAAAAAATCCTATAATTACCAGGATAGTTTAAAACATTCTTAAATTCCCTTAAAATAACCGAAAAATACTCTAATGAAAATTATTTAAGAGCTTTTAAAGAAAAAGGGTGAAAATAGTATAAAATGATTTTTTTAATCACTTTATAATACTAATTTTTTTAATCATTTTATAATACTATATTTTTTAATCATTTAATAAAACTAATTATCTAAAGGACCATTCTAAGGATTTATACACATATTAGTAATGATTAAGAATCATTAATCAAAATATGTTATTAAAATCCACGCTCTGCTTATCGATTTTATTTCCCATAAGCAACACCTACCAGACGATTGTTTTCATTTTCCAGACACCCAAGCGCAAATTAAGAGCAAAACAGAAATGATCTTTATCGTTTCACAGTTTAACTAGAAGTTATTTTTAAAGCTTTCTAACAAGATCAAAACACTTTATCGATCTCTTTCAATGAAATCAAGATAGCAGCTAATTATTCTCATGTTCTTTATAAACTAGTTTTATGGCCATTATGCATTGTTCACCCTGTACACTTGGCGACTGGTTAAAGTCAGTTTAATGCCATAAATAGGTCATGATTAGGTGTTAAGGCTTTAATTGCAAAAACTGAATACAAGAACAGTACAATCAAGCTACATTGAATAAGGAATATTTACATATTACAAAGTTTCATTTTAGAAGCATAATTCTACAAGGCCGTTTTTAGGCTCTTGAAATTTTTGAAAGTTATCGCTACCAAATATTAATGTGGTAACCTAGTGGTCAAGGTCGTGTAGTCACAACCGCGTTGTTTTCGAGTCACGGGTTCGAGCCCTGATGCCACTAAAGACCAGCTGTGCACTAGGGTTGATGCTCGTTGAATCTGATGGAGTTCCAAGTCTTCCCAATGGTTTGCTGTAAAATTTGGAGAGGGAGTTGCTAGATCAAGTGTCGGTTCTCGTCACTTGACCGAGGTTCAAAATTACGAGGTCCGTCGCCAATATCCTTCGTGTTGCTTCTCAGTGCTATGTTAATACACAATCGTATTTACCAAGTATTCATTGTAAGTAGTGGCGTTTCTGAAGGGAGGGGCAAGGGGAAGACGTCTGCCCCCCTGGTACGCATCCAGGGGGAGCTTAATTGATGTTACAATATTTTAGAACGAAGTGTTTTACATTCTTAAGCACACTGAAAATTAAATAGAAAACATTCCATGCTCAGTTCATCAGTATGAGAATATATTTTTTGCTATAATTTTTGTGTCTTTTTTGTAGTTATTTATTTCTGATATCGAACAGCACGTGTTAGTTTCTTATACCCAAAAAACAATAATGTATCCCTTCCACTACTCTAACATCCTTGACTAACACCCAGAAATATTTTTACGCGTTATTAAACAGGTCACGCGACTACTTTATATAAATTTCATATTCAGGTTATTATATTATTATATTCAACCAGAAATTTTTAAAACATTTCCAATGTTATATTTGAATAATATTTTAGAATAATTATATTTCCGAGCACCTTTTTTGTCTTAATTATTTTACATCGTTCTATTTTTGCAAATTTAGATAAACTTTGAAAATATACACATAAAAATGTTTTTTTTAAGAAATTAAAATATTTGAAATAAAAAGTACAATTTTTTATTCTTAACGTACCATTATTTTAAACACATTCTTTAAAAATTTCTCCCTCTTTCTCTTTGCATTTTAGCAAACAAGACGGGGTGCGAAATTTTGGTTTGTCCCCTGGCGCCGAAAGCTCTAGCTACACTTTTGAATGCAAGATTATATGTACCTTGTTGATGAAAGTTAAAGTATGAATGTTTTGTTTGACTTAGATTTAATCAAGAGAACTTTTTATGTTGTACGTAGGCGCATGGTTGCATGAAAGAGATATCTTATTTCCTTCCTCATAGTGTGCAATATAATACTCTAAATGTAACTGAATTATATAAAGTAAAGCTAATATTCGCGAGAAATTATTTATCTGTGCTCTCCTCTCTCTCTTTTTTTTTTTTTTTATTCGTTATTAATGCTAGCATAGAACCATTTAACAAATGCGTCAATTTATTGAAATTATCGTTTCGCAAAACTCGTTAAAACTTTTGAAATTTCAGTTATTTCATCATCTAGAAAAATGCATTGTTGTTATACAGTGGAATTGATTAAAATAAATGCGCAAGTTAAACAAATTTAAAATTGATTCCCCCCCCCCACCCAAATCGGTGATGATCATTTAAGTTTTATTAAATAAATTTACTAAAATTCATATTTATTAATGGAAATAAGTTTTGTTTTCAAACCATTTTCAAATAGGAAGTCGC
>BMAW01132750.1:0-17774 GCA_019974015.1 Nephila pilipes | reverse complement strand
TGGTATGCTTCGTTGATTCTACGTATTGCTCAATGACATTTTTCATAATGTAATGTCCTATTTCCTGAAAATATACCATAGTAATTATTATAACTAAATGAGTATTCTTGAAATGGTCCCTAAGGAGGGGTGAAACTACTGCAGTGTGTTATTAATAAGCAAACACCAAGGCCCACCAAATTAATCATAGATAAGCAAAATGACCGTTATGCGTTATTGAAGACTCATGCATGTAGTTATTTGCATTTGCGTGGTTGTCTTGCGTTCACTCGTATGTCATTGTTGTCACTATTTGCAACTGAAGTTAAATAAACATTCCTACCACTAACGATAATTATTATTAATTATCTTACTGAATTATGTATGGTTAACGTTCTTCGTATAAAAATTTTTAAGTTTTATACCCCTTTAAATATGGATAAATTTTTACGTCGGAAAGATTCGTCTTCACGTACAGATGATGAAGAACCCAACAAACATTTATTGTAAAATTTGTGTATCAATTAATACCTATATACTTTAGCTTTTGGTGTGCCGCGGAATTCTAGAAAGAATTTTGGTGCGTCGTAGGTGAGAAAAGGTTGCGGAGCACTGATGTAGACAACGTCACTGTGGGCTTGTGTGAGGTTTCCGACGAGTCCCGGTTTAGCTTGCATTCTAATTCACGTTGGAATTTCATATGGAGAACAAATACCCGTTACCGCCATGACAACATCATTGAACGAGATAGTTATTGTGGTGCAGGATTGCTCTTTTGGAGTGGAATTGTACTTTGGGCTCCAGAACAGATCTACATGTTCAAATCGGAACCATGATAAGCCAAGTTTATCGGGTCATCATTCTGGAGCATATACGTTTGTTTAGAAGTGCCATGGGAGAAGAATTTGTGTTTATGGATGAAAACACATGTACTCGAATGCCTTCAATCTGAGGATATCACCCGTATGGAATGGCCAGCATTCTCACCTGACTTGGATCCGAGAGAGGATGTGTGGGACATGCTTGGACGACGAGTTGCAGCCCGTCAACCATCTCCTACATATGTAATGGAACTTCGGAGAGCATTGCTTGTTGAGTGGAGTAACCTTCCCCTAGATCAGCTCGATAATTTGATACTCGGCATGTCTAGGCGTTGTTATACTGACTGTATTTCACCGTTTGGGAGACATACAAGATATTAACTATCATATCAATCACATAATGGTAAGTTTTTGTAAGGGATATATTTTTGTGAGGTTTCCAGGGAGCGAAAATCGTAATTTTTATGAATGGTATCATACACCATCTTTTTTGTTCTTTTATCTTTAGTTTAATAAATAGGCCTAATGAATAAGTCACGTTTATTTTATTTCTGAGCCTTTAGTGGCTGGAGCTGGCAATATCCTTAATTTACGGACATAAGTGTACTTCTATTTTGTATTCAAAAATATATATTCTATGTTCAGTCACATTCATAGAAAGTTACGAAAAACGTAGTATTGTAATTGTAAATCTTTTATGTTTGATGTAACAATACTTAAAAGATATTGAACAAAAATCAAGTTGAGATATTTCCTTTAGAGATTAAAAGCAATTATCTTAAAGTTATTTTTATTTCTTTTAGTAATAATGCTCAATATACAAAAAAAAAATATTAATTTTATATTTTTTATACTACTTATGGCAAACAATTGTGCTTGAAGAAGGAAAAGTGTATCCTTTAATTATAAAGTGAAAAGTGTATCCTTAAAGGAAAAGTGTATGAGAAAAATTTAAAGCTTCCAAAAATAATATCCTCAAAAGATTTTATTCCTTTTGTAAAATAATGTGTTAAAAGAAAATATTTTCATACTGAATTTTATTAACTTTTAATATAAAATGTATTGAAAAATACACTAGGTTCCAAACATTAAGGTACAAGCAGTCTTTTGTGTCTAATTTGAAAACAAGTGAACATAAAAATTTGCAGTTTCGCAGAGTTGAGCTGTAAAAATTCTTATTTATTGAATTTTATATAATTCTAATATCAAGCATGATTTACAAATAGATAATCATATTTTTTTGCAAAAGTCCTATGTTTGATAAAAAAAAAAATCACAGATTTTTGAGGGGGGGGGAACAATATATGGATTTTTCTTATAAGGAATGGTCCGTCCCTTTTTGTGATATATTAATGGCAATGATCTTCCATTCTGACAGTTAAATTTTCGGATAGTGGAAGCAAACCCATAGATAAAGCAACCCTTGTTACAGCTCATTTAAAGCCGATTTAAAGCTGGTTGAAAATTTAAAGCCGATACCATCTTTATCTATTGAGGCAGTTCCAAATAATCTTTCAGATTAAAGTCTGAAGATTGAACTGATCACTTTATTCGCTTCAAACTTTTATCCTCAAGATATTTAATTATAAGCCTAACTTGGCGAGTAATCAGGTATTATCTTTCAGTAGGATAAATTCACCACCAAAGTATCCACATATAGCTTGATGTACAGCAGTCAGAGCTTCTCCATGCTGGTAAGTAAAATTACACAAAAAGATTCCATTGCCTTCATAAATGTATCATTCAACATTGTTAGATTGGTAATATCTGACCCTATGATCAGATCAGCACATGCCCTGAATCACTCTCGAAAGTGTATTTATGTATTGAGACCCTTTGGTCAAGAATGCAGAAGACTATTGCTGCCTAGTCCAGATAACGTGATGTTTTCTCCTATGTAAACGGGCACTTCTGTGTTGTTTATTAACAGACTCAAGCAAGGGGTAGTCTTGCACAGAGTTCTTGGTTGTGAAAAGTTTGAGCTTCGTATTAGTCATTGTTAAGCCCCAATGATCTCAAATGAGCTGGACCACAATTATATTCCTCCCCTTCGGCTAGTGTTAGAAGAGAACAGAGGTTACAACCCGTAAACAATGAAGCAGGTTTTCTTGATACTGAATTTTTGGATTCAAATTGATCCCTGAATCTTTGGATCACACTACGAAACACATTAAGAAGTCTAACAGCATCAGCTTGTGATAACTTTATTTCCACCCATTCGATTCCCTATCATCTTAACGAATAGGATAAATTAAATCTTATTGACATGTGAGCATCAATATCTTAGTACCAATAATTAAAAACCATGAAGCATAAGAAATTCCATATGTATTACAAATGGATAGATATTCACAGTATCCTCCGACTGTTATTTAAGTGTCCAATTCTTTAAAAAATAATGGTGGATGTAACTGTTTTCTAAAATGTTATTGAAGTTACTTATGATCATTTTCATATAAAAACCACAATTTTTACTTGTATGTTTATTCTTTAATAAATTAAAGGTCTATTCTAAAGTTCCATAATATTTTACTTCAAAAATTCTTAAACTAAAATATGCTTATAAATTAATACATTCAAAAATTAAACATGAATATTTTTTATTTGAAAGAGAAAAAAGCATTCTTATTCTTTTTGATAGGTTGTCATTAAGGCTTATTATTTTTTATTTTTCAAATAGATCCCTTTTTTCAACAAATACATGTAGTTTTTAAACACATAAAATCACGTGTGATACTTGTAATGCACGACAATTATATAATATGTTTTCGATAAAAAAAAATATACATAAAAACTCTTTCTAACACTATGTGAAAACATTTTTGAAGATTAAGCAAAGCCGAAAAACAAACCTTGAATTTAAGGAACATAAATTATGGCTCAGTATATTAATAACTGACACTTCAAAGTAACTTCAAAATCAATAACATTTTTTTCTCTCACCATATTTTAAAACTCATTACAGATATAAAAGCATCTATGTAATTTTTTATTGATATAACTGAAGTATGTTTAGGTTGATTGAAAACATCAAACTCGTGCAACAGATAACAGAAATGTAGTTATCAAAATTCAAATTCATTTCAAAATTTCGATCGCTATTTTAGCAATAAAAATGGTGGGTTAACCTTAGGCGTTTGGTGATTTTCAGAACCCGTTGAGTGCCAGAGCCATTTCGAACCCTGGTCTATTTGGTCCGAAGAAAAGTTGACCGATCGCTTTTTGCTGCACCTCTATTAACTAGGCTATAAGAGATGTCTCTTTCGGGGTAGTTATTAAGGCGTTTAAACCAGAGGCGTTGTAGTTGAGGAGAGCCGCTGTAAACTTATTACCTTTTCTCTGGTAATCTACCCATTACAGCAATCTTTTTCACATTTTTCAATAACTATTTGATAAATGCAATCGGATCGTCTTAACGTATTTCGAAAAAGTTTAATAACGAGATATGATTGTTACCGATATGAGCATTTTCCATGATTAGTGTTTCGCGTTAATTTTTTTCCCCAATTGTATAAAATGGGAGCCCTTTGTTTTCTTTGCTTGTTCGTTTCAATGAAAGTTATATATTACATTTATTTCATTAAATTAACAACTAAATTTCATTATACGTCTTACGAAAATATGTTACACATAACATGTGCTTAAGAAACATGTTACGCATAATATTTTTCTATTCATTTTTTTGTCTTAATACTTAATTTTGAACTTTTAGTGATAATAAATAAAAAAAAAAACAATACTAGCGGAAAAATTCAATATTTTTTACAGTAATGCGATGTTTTAAATTCAATATTTAAGAAATTCAAAATTGTATTTTGATTTTTACTATCAAGAATACTTTATTTTTGTTGAAAACTATCTTTTATTTCATTTTTAATTAACATTATTACATAGTTAGTTACGTTTTTTGCAGGTTGACTACTGAAATTTATTTCGTACTCTTTTACTGGGCCTTTTAATAATATCAATCAAAATCAAATAATTAATGCATAATTTTACAAAATGGTAAGAATTGAGGATTTGTTTCAACCTTGAACAGGTAATCTAAAAATCGGAACTTGGAAATTTTTTCCTCTCCATGAAAATATTTTTTTATAGGATTAGTTGTAGTGAAAATAGTTGTATTTTTTTCTCAATATATATATATATATATATATATATATATATATATATTATTCCTTTACTCGACATTTAGTATGTAATGTTTGTACAATAATTTATAACAAGAAATTAAAAAAAGAAGAACCGTATTTATTTTACAAAAGTTTTTACAAGCTCAAAGGTACTAAAGTAATGCACTTAAGAATTCAAAATACAATGTGTTGAAAAAACAGGTACACACACAATATTTTCGAATTGAAACAAATGAGAAAAAAGAATCTTCTTATGTGATATGTCAAGAAAATAGTGAATGAAAAGTCAATGTTTACATAGAAAAAAAAGATTGAACTTTTTAAAAAATTAGGGCCGATTATATGTGAAGCAAAGATTGATAGAAGCACTTGTTAACCAAAGTAGAGTGTTACGCTACATATTTCTTTCTTTAGAAAATAATTTTTATAGCATTAACCTGAAGAGATTGACCAAGCCCATTTTTATATTCATTTAAATTTTTAAAATAAAAACAGTAAAGCAAATAATTATTTTAATTCAATAAGAAATTTTTAATTCAATAATTTAAAGAAAAATAACAGAGTATGTAATATTCTTATGGTTCTTTTTTAATATTTACAATAAATCATTTATAATTTATTCTATTCCAGTTTAATTTTTTACAAATATTGTAGTGTATCGTAAGAAAAATGTGAATTGAAATTAAAATTATGCCACTTATATTTCTTCTTTAATAGTAGTTAAATCTCCATCACATTAGTAACTGCATAATAAATAACGATTTTCGGATTATTTTAGTGTTTGAATAACTAAGAGTTTATAAGAATTAAGAAAGCTGAAACACAAAATACTGGAACAAAAATATTTTCAAAAAGTTAATAATATACTTTACATTTAAGGAAATCAACTTTTGATTAAACATCTTTCATTATTTATAATTGTAAATGTTTAAATTCCTACATTAAACAATAAAAATGAAGATTTTTTAAACTATGTGATTATTTATAGAGCGGATGAATATAAATTACTTATTTTAATATATGTATAAAAAATTAGCTTTGATGAATAATAAAGCTTAGGTATAAATTTAAGAAAAGAATTTTTGAGTATTCAAAGTTTTAATATCCATAATTTCCACACCGTAATTCAGGCATTTTTATTCTGATATTTTTTGGCATATAAGACTTTAGAAATTCCATAGAATTTGTTATTATTTTTAAGTAAGTAAGATAACCTTTTAAATAACTACAGCAATCTAAAATCACAAATGAAAATTAAATTAATTATTTTGAATAGTTATTTGTTTTTAAGCATTACAATTTAAGAATCAGCAACGCTTGTAATTTCAGAATGAATAATACTCTACTTATAAATTGTTTATTTAAGCTTAATTTTGATATTTTAAAAGCTTTTATTTATTAGAGGCTTATTATTTTGTTTAGTTCAAAAAATAGATAACTAAGAAAAGTAACTTTTGAAGAAGTTCATGCATTAATAGCAAAAACTTTGTTCAATTTTGTAAACATAATAGTAATTGAGCAAACATTACATTGCAATTGAGCAAAAATGTTGGTTACAATTTTTATTTAAATGTGAGCCAATTTGTCTGAGCGAAGTTAGTATTGAAGCACCACTCACATAAGTAAACATATAATACATTAATATTCATTGAAACTAGTATATTAGAATCCCCCAAAATCTAATAATGATTTATAATATTTTCTTCAATACATATTATGCATCATATTTCGATAATGAAGCATTATACTAATTTTTTTTTGTATTTAAAAAGGGCTCCAAAAGCGTTTTAAATAAAGATATATTATATAAAAAAAAAGTATTTTTGCTTATAGCACATATTCCACTTCCTATTACATCATTTTCCTCATGTCATTGTTGAATTATTTCTTTTAAACATAAACAAAATTTTATTACTTAATAAAAGTACAATAAATCTACTTATAGATATTAATAGTTTTGTGTTAGATAAAAAAAAATAATTATGAGACACGACAATAACCTAAACAAATAAAGCATTAGCTGTATCGAAAGGTTTAGATGAAAGTAAATATTACAAAAAATGCTGAAAATAACTAAAAGTAAAACAAAAGTTGATAAAATAGAAGCGAAAAACATAAATATTCAAATGTAGTTAAAAATATATTCCTATTATTAATATATTATATATATATTAAAACGGAATATATTAAAACTATATTCTTTATTAAACCTAATAGTTTAAACTGCATCATTTCTTTTAAATATCAGAAAAGCATTCATTTTGTGAAATAATAATTTTATCAAGAGCATTTTAAGATCTTATTTGTGAATCAATTAACAAAAATTAGTTACTCAACGTATTTTGAATATTTTGAACAATTGCATGAAAAGCATTTATTTTTTATAACCTAAATGTTTTAGTTTTTTAATCATATTTAAAAGAACGAAGCAATAAATTAAATTTAAATAGAAAATTATATTTTTACATAAATAGGAAACTACACTGTTTATTAAATATCATTTTATAAATACGATTCATACTACACCAAATATGAAACTTAATGAGAATCAAAAGTAAAAAGCTAATAAAAATAAAAATGGTATACAACATAGGCAATATTTGAAATTATATTTTCTAATTTTCAGCAAAATGAGAATTATTGCACTTAAATTCTAAATTCTAGAAAAAAAGGGAAATTACGATTTTTTGTTAGAGATTTACATTTCCACCGAAATATAAAAGTATACATTTTTACAAATTATCATGAGAGATACATTTAGAATATTACTGAAACTTAAAACTGGATGATCTTAATTCTGAAATATGTAGTATCAAGATAAAGAATAATTGTTTAGCATATCAGTTAGAATAACAGGAATAATGTTTTGAATTGATACAAAAAATATCAGAAGATTGTCAAAGCAGTCTCCATCAAGCTTTTAAAACCAATATTGAACCCTTATGATTGAAATTATTCAAAATAGTGTACAATTCTACAACAAATATTTCTTACTGTAAATACATCTATTCAGAATATTATCAAAAGCATTGCATAGTAAAGCCTGCATATATATATATATATATATATATATATATATATATACCTTATGTTTTCTACATTGTATAATTCTCAAGTACTTTATACAAACTATCATTCAATATCAAAAACAAGATAAGTTTTTTACATGATTAGTACCACTGACATGTTTCTTACAATTATTTTATCTTTCTTATTCCACTTTTCCCTTTTTCTTTTCTTCTTTATATTATTCTTTTTAAAAGAATAAATAATATTTTAGGTTGTTTTATAAATAAATATCAAAATATAGAAATTACTTTAAAAGCATTTGATACATTCGTTTACATTTCTTGATCTTAATTGTAAGACATTCATTACGCAACATTACACCATCGTTCAGGAGTCGAAAAACTGTAATGAAGAAAGTAGAAGGTTTGCACACAAACACATAAAAAAAATATACATACTTACAATCACAAACCTCGAATGCTTTCCTTTTATAGAAAAAAAGCGATAAATTTTTTACACATTTCTAGAATTCAGGAAATACTTTTTTTTTTCTTTCTCTTTACATATAACACATTGAACAATTTTTAAATTACTCTGATGAGCATTGTTATTTCTTTTTAGCTTTCTCAATGCAGTAATTGCAAACTAATTTTAGAGATTTACATTACCACATTTGTTTCTTTGTATTAACGACTTCTTCCTTAGAGACCCTAATTATCAGGTACATCAATTTCATCGTATACTTGATACCAAGTTAAAACCTTGGCAATAAGAATAAGAGTTTATCTCTTCATAGGACGTTGAATGCAACACATTGGGATTCCAATAACAAAATTTATAATAAAGCTTACAAAAGGAAGCTTCATTGTGGACTGTCGTAAATGTGAGAGTCTCGCTGTTTTTTCATGGTTCCAGGTTTGGGTAATGGCCTGTCTTTCATGTTCTGCAGGATATGAAAAAAAAAAATAAGTATAATAAAATGGTGAGTCATTGAATTTTTTATTTTGAACATTTCATTCCATAATGTTACATAATTAAGATTATTATGATAACATTAAAAAGTCCTGCTGATTTAATATTATTATTTTTCAATAATTTCATGCCAGATTGTACGTTTCTAGAAACATTAGAATGTGTAGTAAATATTCCAGATTATAATGCAATTTACATTATTTAACAAAAAAATTATTTTGTATTTGTTCTTAAATTCATAAAATTTTATCACAAATATACTTTTGTTTTTCTAGGAATATATTTGAAAAGAAGTGTTTGATAAATTCAATAATAATGTTTAAATTATCTTTAAACTAAAAATTTCTCAAATTCTTAAGATTTGTAAGAGATTTGTTGAATTAATTGTTATAGCTCATCATTTTGACTACTAAATTTTTATTCAAAAAAGTACTATTGAGATCAGATGCAGTTTTTTAGGCATATTAAATGTTGTAATAATAATTTTTATGTTAGTGAAATGCAGCAATTAATAATATTTTAAAGCTTAGAAAATAGAAGGTTAACCTGTGGCAGGAAAGATTTCATCTCATTGGGGTCTCCTCCTTCTGATCCATCATCCCCCATGAGCACAGTGGCATAGGGTTGTGGGAAATGTATGAGAGCAGGATCGTGATAGGCTGGTAAAGAGCGCGTTTTGTCTATATCGACATATCGCTGGGAGGCAGCGGCGTAGATGTAGCGCTTGTCTTCTTGAATAGCTACATTGAAAGAGAAAAACTAATAAATGACTCAATCGAATAAATGTAATTTAAAGTTTAATTTAAATAAAACGAAGACTTGCTCATCATCAAAGCATCAATGTACTTAATTTTTTTTTACATCAAATAAATACTTCCATTTCGTAAATTTATTGAGAAATATATTTCAATTCCAGTAAACATAAAGGGTTTTATTTCTGTAGTAGGTAATTATCTTAAACGAAGTTAAATTTAGTAATATGGACTATTTTTATACTAACCTCAGTAAGTGGTCTTATAATACATTGAATTAAAGGAAATTACATGAAATAGAATATTGTAGATATATTTTTCTTACCTAAATCTCTTTGTCCCTAAAGAGTCTGAAAAAATACCTACATTTTCGAATTCACGATATTTGAAAACAAAATTAAAAGACAAAAATCAATTTTTGAAATGCAGATAATGTTTCCAAAAATTTTATTTATTTATTGAACAGATTTAAATTTTATAAGAATTTTTTTTAGAAAGATTAGTTTCTGGATATTAACTACGATGATAACTTTGTGTAATATTTTTCTTGTCTTCATGGAGGCTAAATTGTTATATTACATTGTTTTAACTAAAAGATGATTTTAATATTTTTTAATAAACGAGAACATCGTTGATTTTTCTCTAAAATTGTTGTACAGATGGTTATTTTTTGGTAATTAAAAATAAGTATAGAAATAAATATTATTTCATAAAAATCCGAATAAAAATGAAGGTCGTAATTGAAATTCTAACTCAAATTCTTATAAATGTTTATTAACTTTATTTAGAATTTTAAAAAAAAATCATATTAATGTACAAATAATGATGGAACTAATTTGCTTAATATTGATGATTTTCAGTTGACTCTAAGAAATCGTAGAAAGAGAACAGAAATGTGATTAATAACGGCACATCTGTAAAGTTTATGAAATATTTCACTTTTTGGGATCAAAATCAAATTAGTAATTTAATTATTTATCATCTAATATACAAAGAAAAAAGTCCGAGTTTCACCAGTCAGCCTGTTTTTACCTGTAATAGATTTAATTTTCTAAAGTATATTATGACGAAGAAATTTTATCTTTCTTGATTCGTATCGACTTATAGTTGTTCTTGCAAGTCCCCAAAGTTCAGTAAGGATTGACTGATTTCATGATATTATTCTCTCGAAGAAATCCAAAATATTTAAGAAGTTGTAGATTAGATCCTTATTAGTTCGTTGTTGTGTTAGTATTCATTCTACATGGTTTAGTTAAAGTCTACACCAATTCCATGAGACCCAAAATCTTCAAAAATTCATAAACTAGATGATGTAAGTAAATATTCTTTATCAAGTTCCATATAACTTAAGAAATGGTCGGGAGAGACCTGGGAAGAATTGTAAATGGTGCAGTTTGGGATGGCTTCTTGCCCTCGTTCATAGGGATAGGGGAGTCATACTTTGTTGTTTTACATTCTTACGTTGCTTTAAAAATGTAATAATTGGTTTGCAATAAAATTGACACATAAAATTAAGTATTTTTACACTTAACTTTGATTACAGTTCTTTTATTTTTTTATAAGGAATAACTAAATCTAAGGTTTGATAAAATTTGACTAAGGCTGGTTGAGGTTTGACCGAAATTTCAGTTTAAATCATTAATAATTTAAATAAGCCTAATATTTTTCTGTAGATCATACTTTATTAGCATGATTGTAGATATAACGAAATCCATAGAACATAAAAAAATCCATTCAACGTAATGAAACCCACCTGAGAACTTGCTTCTTACTTTAAATATTTTTGAAAGAATGAGGAAATAAGGAACTTTTCTTTAAAAGCTAATTTCTTTACTTATATAGTCCAATAATACAAAATAATTAGATATTTGTTTTGTATATGGCATTGCTCTACATTTTTCTATAACTTGATTCCACTTTTCATCTTGATAAAAGATTTACCATGCAATATAGAAATTTCGAAAAACTGAAAAGTGTTTCATGCTATCCATTATTATATTTCATTTGATATAGGTAACTGAATTGAATAAAGCTGAAGATATCAATAGCTGACTTTGAGTGCAACTATTAAATTACAGAAATCAAACATATTACATTATTCAGTTCCTTTATATTTTAATCTAGAGATGTTAATGTGTTATCAAAGTTTTCATTAGAATAAAACACTTTTGGGGATAATACATTCATCCCCAATGAGTTTGAGTACATTCCATTTAATGACATGCAAAAACATATGAAATTTAGTAACTTAATCACCCTCTCAAATTAAAAACAAAGTTTGACATATATTCTATTACATTCCTATAATATCGAATAACTTCAATAAATATCACTGAAAAGTATTTTACAAATAAGTGTCTGATAAAATATGCTTAAATAATATGAGGATTCCATTTCCAAATTTTGAGTTCATTTTTTACTAATGGTTTCTAATTTAAACATTATAAACATTTCGATCACGTATTAGAAACATAAATAAGGTAAAAAGTTAATTCGTAAACATTTGGATTTCTTTCGGTTTGTGTTTTATTGTTTTAATTAACCCAGCAAGTGCTGTAACAAACAGCACTCTTAAACAATTCTTAATTGACTTATATAATAATGAAATAATTATGTAATGAAACAAACCTCTTTCTAAATCTCGCCTGGACTTAGCTTTTAGTACCCATATGCATACGACCACAATGACCAGTGTAACGGCCAAGAGTGAAGCTGCAACGGGTATTAGCAGCGACATATCCATCATCAGCGGTGGTTCCTTAGCACCAGCCATCAGGACCACATTATTATTTTCGGCTAGATAGAAAAAGTATGATTAAGTTTCATAATAAGTATGTGTGTTTCAGGAAGAAAAAATTCTAAATACATAGTATACAAATAAAAAATACTGTCTAAAATATATGCACGGGAAGATTTAATCTAAAAAAAACTACAGCTTAAAGAAAAGAAATGTTTTTACAAATGCCGTGAACGTGCCCCATATCAAGGCAGAAATGTTACCTATTATTTTTTTTTCATGTATGCAGGTTATTTCAACTCCACAAACACATTTGAAGTTGCTATTTAAAAAAAAAATTCTCCAATTCACTGAATAATGTAAATGAAGGGGTTTGTTAGATATTTATATTTAACGCTTATACGACGAATATTTGTTCTAAAATATTTTTTATGTTTAAAAGAGCTTCATGCTTGATATCAATGCGCTTAGTGATTCTTGATAAAAATTATAAAGTTTGTCAACTGAGTATTTTGAACAATTTCAACTATATAGTTAATTATTTAATACACAGTTTCTGCTCTTCTCTGAATATGTTGAGAACGAAACTTTTAAGTGCATGTAAGAATATTTAATGAAAAATGCATTTACATGTACTCATAATTTTTATGCGTTTATATGCAGTTGTAATAAATAAATAAAAATAGAATAAATTCCTCATGTTTTGTGGAAATAACATGAAAACTGCAGCATGACTGTAGCAAAGTCTGTTGTTTAATATTCTTTTCACTTTTACAAAAAAAAAAAAATCGAAATATTTTTTAGTTAAAATTTTTTAACAAGATCTAAAGAGTTAAAAAAATTGCCTTCGTTTCTGTTAATACATATTTCTTACCAATGCCAGATATCAGTTTTTAATTTATAAAATCATTTACTGATTTGACCATTTATTTACTTCATCTAATTTGATAAACATATTTTATTTTCAATTATCTGGAATTTTTCATACAATTTGCTTATTTTTGTATGGTTTTTATTAATTTACGGAAAATTTCACGAGAGAAAAACATGATTCTTTTCAATTCCATTGCATTTTTATGCTTTTATGCATTTAATTCTTTGTATATTTTGCCTCTATTTTGTAAAAGATATGTTATTCATTTTATTTCAATTTTGATACGAGTTTCAAGTTGTGTCTTAAATAAAGAATCATGTGTATTACCTTTTATAAACAGACTTTTTTTTTAAGGCAGGAAGTTTGATAATTGTATTTTAGGCCGATTATGAATTGAATTGTAAAAATGTAAACTAATATCTGCGGAAATTAAAAATTATCAGTTATTTTTATGGATTATGCATTATATCACATTCTATTAAATTATATGCAATGACATGAGTTTAACACAATAGTGATAATGGGTAATATTAGTTTTTTCCTTCTTTTTACATTTAAGATTTATCGATTTTATTAGCATCACTCTAGAAGCAACACGAGGAGTATTGGTGAAAAACCTTGTAATTTTCAACCACGGTTAAGATGCGAAGACGACACTTGAGTTAACATTTTCCACTCCTAACTTCCACACAACGCCAACGGCATCCAGATATTTAACGTGCATCAGTCCCAGCTACACAGTGAGTCTTTGGTGACATTAGGATTCGAACTTACAACTCAACGAAAATCACCAGCCTCGAGTCCGCGACCATGATCACTAGGCTACAGTTGCCACTCTTTTACATTTAGAGTCATTTCTAATTTCAGACTTCCTCTCCTCCCCAAATTATTTTGTGTTATAAATTCCACTCAATTAATAAACATTTGCTCTGAAACTTCAATGTGATGGAATTATTTTTTACTAATAACGTAATCTGTTAAGACCATAAGAAGTTCCCACAATAACCAAATTTAAATGATAAGAATAATAAACAGGAATTGAAAACTGAGTTACATTAAGAAATAAAAAAATTTCAATTAAAAAGTTATTTCTGAAATAAAATTTTAACATCCCTTAAAATATTGTTATAACATTCCTCAAAATTATACAGATAAAATTTTTTATATAAATTGAACTTTTTTTGACTCTCGAAGAATTTGATGCATAGTATTTTTTTGTTTCAATATGCTTATATCTTACAGAATACTGTTAATAGAAATATTTGTTTCCACGAACTTATTTCATACATTTGAATATAATTTCCAAAAATAACACCTACTTTGTATGCATATTATTATTGTACGTGTGCTAGCATAAAATTACATACAAATATTATTGTTGTAATTCCCATATATATGTATTACATATTTTCTACAAATAGTCAATGATTTTTTTTAAGAATTCCTTTAGTACATTGTGTTTTTTTTTAATATAAAATGTATTTTTAAGGGTATGAGAGTCTCTAAAAGTTGAAAAATTTATTCTAGAATGGGCAACTTTTAAATATTTTCTTCTAAATATTAACATATTCAATATGAATGCTTACAAAAAATTCTAGACATAAATTTGTTTAAAAAGAGGACCTGGAATGCAATGTAATGTGTTTTTTGTTTGATGTTTGAAGCCCCTATTTCTATTAAATTAAGTATAATTTCTTTTTAAGTATAAGCTCATGCATTTTTATACATATGCTATTTAATATTTTGAGACACATCTTAATGTTCAAAATTATTATGTACTTTATGAAACTTTCACTGAAAATCCTGTCGGTCACAAGCTGTGACATATTGATTACCATTAAGGGATATAAAACATCGGCTATTATCTCCTTTAAAATATCACTAGCTGCAAAAAAAAAATTAATCCATGAATGCAAATAAACTCTTATACTCCAAAAAGAAAGAAAATTTATTATTGATTTGAGGCTCCATCTATTAATCAATATTGAAACAAGTGGTAGAAATTAATTTTCCTTTCTCATTAACAATCTCTGTTATTTTTTAATAATATTAAAGACTGTACGTAAGGAAATTATTGAAAAGCTGTAATAAACATTAAATATTACGAAATTTAAGTATATTCTTACGAAGAGTTTTATAACAGCTTTACTTATCGTATTATCAGCACATTAAAGATTGTTTTAATTATTAATTTAAAATTAATTAACAACAGAGATGAAAATATGCCCTTTTCTATATTTTTTCACGCGTTTAGTGTGTATCTTTGAATATCTGTGTTTGTGTTACGAGTTTGGAGTATGTATAAGAAAAAAATTTACATTCAAAGTAAAATTTAACGTAAAAAATGTTAAGAAAATAAAACCGATGGAAAAATTTAATCTGACGAACCTTTAGTTCTATCTCTCGCCTCTAATACATATTACAAATTCCACTTAAATGATTTGCAAAACAAACAAAAGCCTAAACTATTAGTCATGCAGTGATATATGAACAGACTAGATTATCGATCGTCTCCCTGTTTACCATATGTTTTGACTGTGACTACATCACTTGGGTCTCCCTCTCCGAAATCGCTGTTGGCTGTGACGTATAGCTGGTAGAAGGCCCCTGCGTGAAGCCCCGTAAGCGTGTACGAGTTCTCGTGGGGTGACGTCACAGCCACTCTTTGCCATCCTTCACCCTTTTTCCGGTAGTGAATAGCATGGCCTGGAAAAATAGAGAGAGAAAAAAAAGATGAGCTTCTGGACGCGGGGGTAATTAAGGACACTAAAATCAAACATTGATTGCACTGTGCTAATGAACGTTGGGGCAGGTTTATTTTTAAGAAGGAACCAGAAACAAAAGTACAATTGAAACAATGTTTAGATTAGGATAAAGAAGTATAATTGCATAAATGAATCAATTTCTAATTAACTCATCATTAGATATTTGAATTAGAAATCGTAATTAGAATGATTCAGGGCATGCAATAATCTCAAAATATTTAATTAAAACATTTTTGGATAATAATTTCTTTTTACCATAATCTTCATTCACTATAGTTGATCGCGTAAGCAACTGATTAAATTACGTTTAAAAAAACAGTTAATGTTATATTATACTCATGAGTTTGCTACGTAAAATTGAATGTCATAAAAGAAATGTTCATACTAAGTGTAGGTAAAGTTTGTGTAAAACTATAATTCAACTAAGTTTTTTTAAGAAAAAACATTCTAAACTATAAATTGGCCCACTATCCTTAAAATGATTACTTCTATGCGTCAAACATTTATGAAGAATTGATTCAGAAATATATTCTTTAAAAAGTAACTGAATATTATATAGATTATTTTTCTAAAAATATAAACATTATTGTCTTTTATTTCTGTAATTACTAGTAGAATGCATAAATCTCATAAAAATGTGAAAACTTTAATGAAAGTAATAGCAAATAATAAGAGATTTATGTGTGCTGCTGGTGAAGAATGATATTCTTCCTTTTATTTGTTTTGTAAATTTTGTTGAAAGTAACTACAAAGAAAACATTTATATTAGTAGTACAATAAATTATTTGTAAGAAAAACCAGAAGATAATTTCATAATTATAGTTAAAGTATTATTGCTAATTTTCGATATCCAGGATAAATATAGAAACAACAACTAAAACTTAACATTTAAATAATTAAACATATCGTAAAGTGAAGTTCCTGAGAAAAAATTATTTTATGAAACATAAGTTACTTATAAATATGAGGAAATTTGATTATATATTTTGATTAAGTAAATAGCTCATAAATACATATAAGTTTACGAACATACTTCTTAAATGATAATGCTGAAAAAATAATAATGAAATATATTTACAATCGTAATAACATCGTATAAGTCGAAGTACCTGATAACTGGGATTTAGTATCAGTGGATCGCCATTGAATTTTGATTGAATTTTCAGATGTCGCAACTACAAATACAATAGGAGGAGATGGAAGATCTGAAAATAACAATGATTGTTTTTTATTAACTTAGTAAATGTTTCAAATTTTGGGCATTAAAATAAATACTATGTATATTACTATTACAAAAATGTTATATTACAAATCACTACATTAAGAAGTAATTTCAAAAAAAAAAAAATTTGAAGGAACAAAAATTAAAACTATTTTAAATTCAATTTGGTAACTATATGATTTGACCTATCCCAGATAAAGACAGCATTTTTCGAGATAATTAGATATACAAATGTATGTGGTATTTGTTCAGGTTTATATATATATATATATTTATATTATGTCGTTTATATTTAAATTTTAGATCTTGAATTTTGACATTAAAAAGTATTGCTTTCATAATGCTAATTAAACGGGTATCTTTCATGAGAAATTTTGTTGTTATTTTACACAACTGCATAACAGTATTTAAAATTTGCTCATTTAAACAAATTTAATATTTATAAATGAAATATGCCTCTCTCTCTCTGTATATATATATATATATATATATATATATATATATACAGAG
>BMAW01132749.1:9243-43035 GCA_019974015.1 Nephila pilipes | reverse complement strand
TATATATATATATATATATATATATATATATATATATATATATATATCAGTCTTAATTTGCATGATCACGTTTTCTTTTTTGGAGGAAGCGGTAATAAAAATAATTTCTATGGCCCGAAAATTCCCCTAGAGGACTGTTAGTGACAAGATCGTTGATAGACCCGTCACAATATATATATTTATATTGAAGCAAGACTCGTTTTCTGGATTATGGCGCATGTTGAGAATTCAGCACTTGCGTCATAAATCTGCGTGCATTCATTTGCTGCATCCCATTAAACTTGGTTCCGCAGGTTGCTTTCGACTATGGGTAAAAGATGAGATCTATCTATGAGCACACATTTATTTTTGAAACCTTATGTAAAGAAGCATGAATTGAAGCGAAATGCATCCGTGAGTCTTTTCATCATATATCTCTCACTAAGCATTGTATTCGAGGTAATTTTGCACAATTATGCTGTTGCACCTTGCACCTTATCATTATTTATATTTTTTAAGCAAAAAATTAATTTAAGTAATTTTATGTAAAAATATTATTTTTATTATTACAACAAAATTGATAGTTCATAATTCTTTTGATGAATAAATATCTCAAGTTGAGATAAAATTCCATAATTTTTATTTAGCTTACCTATATAATATATATATATATATATATGAATAAAATACCAATACAGTGGTACCTCGACATACGAGTGCCCCAACATACTAGTTTTTCGAGATACGAGCCGGTGAACGAGTGATTTTTTGCTTTGAGTTGCGAGTGAAATTCGAGATACGAGTTCGGTTTAGCAGGTCGGCCGGTAGTAGCATGCGGTCGCGCCCATCACGGTCAGTGAATCAGTTAGCAGCGTGCTTCCGCTGTGATAAGTTGTGTAGTTGTGTTCGCGTATGTGTTGCGTTTACATTTACATTTACAGTTATAGTTCATTTATTTTTATAACCATGGATCGGAAGAAAGTTTGTGAAAAGTCAAGTGCTAAGAAAAAGATGATGAGTATTGAATTAAAACGTGAAATTATTGAAAAACATGAGCAAGGTGTTTGAGTTGTTGACTTGTCGAGGCAGTATGGGCGTAGTATGTCCATGATATGTACTGTGCTTAAACAGAAGGAGTCGATAAAGAGTGTAACGCCGGCTAAGGGCCTTACGATAATTGGTTTCGAGGAGTCAGAGGAGGAGGTTATTTCTACAAGTGAGATAAAGGAGATCTTAGGTATGTGGGAGAGTTTCACAGTTCGTGGAAAAGAAACACCCAGAAAAAGTTGCAACATGTCTTGCATCTGATCTTTTTAATGACACTTGCCTAACTCATTTCCGGAACATTCTGAGAGGGAGGAAGAAACAAACCTCCTTGGATATGTTTTTTTCTAAACGGCCTACAGGTGAAAGCGAGAAAAATGTAGCGAAAAAGGCAAAGACCAGTGAGGATATCTAATTTATTTCTTTACATTATCTTTTTTGTTTTTGTACAATAAATATTTGTCATTTATAAATACGATTTTATTATTCAAAACCACGTAACAAAAATAACTGGACATTTTGGGGGTTGGAACGGATTAATGGTAGTTCAATTGTTTTGTATGGGGAAATTTGCTTCGAGATACGAGTAATTCAAGATACAAGCAAGGTTGCGGAACGAATTAAACTCGTATGTCGAGGTACCACTGTATTATAATTCATATATTACTTTATAAATAAATTAATCATATTAATCATAAATTCACTACATTGATTTCTAATAAACTACATAATTAAGGAAATCATTACGAAACTGGATTAAATTTAATATAAATCATATTATATTATTAACATTAAATAAGCAAACTAATATTAAAAACAAGGCAAACATCTATTTAGAAACATAGATTTTATAAGGAATAATAATCCAATGAAAAAAAGAGAAATAACTTTGAAGAAAAGTAAAATAATGTAATTAATAATGTTCTTAACTTTGGAATGGGATTATGTAAGCTTATTAAGTTGTTATTGATCACTCTATCACATTTCAGTAAATTACATTATAATAAAATATGGTTACAACTAAAAATCAGTAAAATTAAAAAAAATCAGTTATAGAAAAAAGAAAGTAAACATATTGCAAATATTAAAATCAAGCTCCCTTAAACTGCAAATATCAAAATGTATATAAATATCTAAAAAATCGTATTATTTAAAAATTCTAAACAAAAAATATTAATTAAACAAAAAAAAATCAAAAACAAATTAACTAAACAAAATATAAGCATTCAAAAACAACTTGTAAAAAATACTAATAACTTGTCATCATAAATAAGGTAGAATTTTTTGAAAGAAATCTGTTTTGAAATTATTTGTGTAGATGACGCTGCTTCTCTTCTCGTCACTAGAGGACGCTGTGGCAAAAGTTATATGAGCCTGTGATAAGTTGAATGTGCGAGATATACACATTACCTACTTGTGAGAAAAATTCGGCAGAGCTAGATGTAGTATTTACCCCCTAATTTGCCAGAATTCCAAAATGTCTCTTGAAAACAAATTGCTTCTGTACACCTCCATTCTCAGACCAATCATCACTTATACAAGTTCCATATGGGCATATGTTGCAAAATCAAATATTACACTTCTCGAAAACATACACAGCTCAACACTCAGAATGATCACCAAATCAAGATGGTACACCAGAAACAATGTTCTTAAAGCCACTAAAATTCCCACCTTTAGAAAATACATTCAAAAAATAGCAATAAAATTTTTCGCCTAGCTTAATCATACCAATAATATCAATAAGATAAACTTACATAACTACACGTCCAGAGAAAATTTTAAAAGACCTCGCATTGTACTTCTTGATTCATACAACCCACCATAACTTTTTTAAATTAATATTTCTCCCATTAAACTTTTACTTATTCATTCCACAATTTTTTTTATTCATCTCTACATATACGCCCACTCACACTAACACACCCTCCATAGAATCCAAGCAACTCAGGGCCGCCAATAGGACATATCCCCTCCGCAAAAAGAGAACCAATGGTGATCCAGTCTCTCAGCCCCTTCTCTGACCGAAACCTGTACCTCCAAAGCGCCAACCTTAACTGACCTCAGCATCGTTCATTCATAGCACGCTCACTGATCCTCACCTATAGAAAGCTTAAATTAAATTCACTAGACAAATTTTGCATTAAATATTAACCGATCCGAGGTTAAGACCACTCCGCGGCCTATATGCTCGAAAACAATTTCCAAAGTTCCAATGTGCGAGATATGAGTAGCGATGGAAATGTAGCAGATCGACGATTCTTTGATTCCCAACCCCATTGCAGTTGTAATGACAGAGGTTAACGTGATGATATGTAAAGAACGGTTAGTGGTATTGAGTTTGATTCAAATTAAGTGATGTTTAATTTTAATTGTGTTTAAACGGTTTATTAAATATTTTGATACGAGTGTGCTTTGGAGTTAATGTTCAGGAGTTAGTCTTAGCTTAAATATTCTACAACAACGACCATAAGCTGAATGTAATAAGTATAAAATCATATAAGCCAATGGAAAAAAAATCAAATAAATAGAAAAGCACGCATTATGTTTTCCAAAAGCTTAAGAATAAGCAAATACTACACACTTGATAGAGAAAACTAATACAACTCTCCATGAAAGAATTTACCGCCAAAGTATACGCTGATTGATTGATTTAAACGATATGATACCAATAAATTAGGTACAAAAAGAGTTTGTTTCTACAATGAAGATTACTGACCAGTAATTAAAGAAAATACTTAAAAACAACTTTTTATGCATATTTAAAAAACAAAATTAACAATAGATAAGAAAAGCTAACATATTTAAGAATTAATATCAGCTCAAAAACAAAATTCAATCTGTAGAGTATATATATATATATATATATATACAATTTTTGTCACATTTATAATTTTTATATTTAAATTTTTTCTTAAAAATTAATAGGATATTCAGCATTTGGACATATAATAAAAAATTATTTAGGTTATTTTGAAAATAAATAGGTAAATTAATAAATTTGATATTTCCCAATAAATAATTATTACAAAGGTTTTAAAAATATTCAAACTTAAATTACTATCAAAATAATGCACTTCATTAAAGGGAAACAGTAGTTATCGTTCTTGTCATAAATATTAATAATAATCCAACCATCAACAATTTTTAAATTAACATCTGAGATATATGTTTTATGAGAATTCAGATTCATTTTTATAAAAAGTTATATTCAAAAAAATGTAAATAAAATTAGCTAAGCTATTATAGCAAGACAACTTTAAAGTATACCTTTTATTTGCTTAGAACCTTGCTACCTTTTATTTGTGCTTCCATTATAACAAATATAGTTTTCGTTTACCACGAAATTAAGAAGTGAAGAATTTTAAATTATATATATATATATGTGTGTGTATTCGTGCGCGCTTGTTTCTGTGTGTGCATGATGGTAGACAATATTGTTATCGAAGGATCATAAAATGAACTGTAGCAAACAAATTTAGTGGAAGTGGTGACTCGGCATAATAAGATTTTGTTGTTACTCTGTTCGGACATCAGAATAAATAACCCTAAGATTTTTAAAAATATTTTTATTCTTATTTTAACTATTCGTTTTTGAACCTTCTGGTCTTTGAAGAATATTTTCAAATATTTTTAAAAATCGGAGGAAAGAAGTAATTCACATAAGCATTCATTATTTTTTGCTCTTCCAGATACACTTTATTGTATTTAAATAGATCAAATAATAAAGATGGGAGAATTCAAGTCGAAATTCCATAGGATTAACATTAAGTTGATGAAATCAACATGGCGGGTAGACGGGAGCCTTAAGAATGTACGTTTACTAATGGATCAATGCTTACAAATGACAGCATTGAGGAAAGTGTAAGTACGAGACATATTACCGTGGAGTATGATACAATTTTCTGTAGGTGGTGTAATGCATTGCACTTAATTTAATAGCTCTCATTCTTCTTTCAAATCAAAGATGCTTATTTCTGGTACATTGGAGTGTGCTTAAGTCAAAAAAATCGCCCACCTTTAGCGTCTCAAGCATCTTCACAGTGTTTAGGTCTGAAGAACGTGCTGGCCACAAATCAACTGAACATCCTCAATCTTAAGACATTTCTGAGCATCCACTGAACGATTACATGGTGCCTTGTCACCCATTACAAGAAATTCCTTTCAGACGGTGCCACAAATAAGGCAAACATGAGGCATGCAGATTTCATGAATTAGCTGTTAATATTCTTAGACGCCAGTCCATGTAGAAGTTTACAGATAATGATAATGCTATCAGTTTATAGTATGGCACATAATGTTGACTTTTTTAAACATTTTCTGACTATATGCTGTGCCACTTTTACAAGAGATTATTTAACTTCTATAAGCAGATTTAAATAATGAACCTAATAATATCTGAAAATGGGATGCATGTCCGGTTGCACTAGGTCAATTTTCATTGGTCAAAAGACCATAACAACTAGGCTATATGTTGCAGGCTGGACAATGGCACGCACACAGAATGGATTATTCTCCTTCTCTCAAACGTCTCCATATGCTTTATCAGAAGGTCATCTGTCTCCTTGAAGAAAAATACTCATTTGCCAGCTTCTGAGCAGTAGTAGAACGATTCCATTTTAACGATATGACAGCGAATCCGTCTTCGGCTATTTTAGTCCTCAAGTCGAATTTCTCAAAGTCGATTTCCATACAATTTAGATCTTATAATTTCTTGCCAAAATCATGAAAAAATATTTTTGGTTGAGGTGGAACTTTAAGAAAACTACTGTTGAATTTGCCTTTCTTTAATATTTCTAATAATACCGACACGCTTAATATCATTTCAGTGATATCAGAGAGATAAATGTTGAAAATTTCAAGTTAATCTATTAATTATTTAACGTTTTTTAATACTGCTATTATTAAAAATAGTTTTGAAATTGTCAGGAACATGAAAGAACAAGAGGTATTTTCTATACATGGGTATGATTTTGAAAACCTTATTAACTCAATAGATATTCAAGATTTAAATAAAGTTCTTACAATTTTATACGATAAGTATCATTTTAATCAAACAATAAAACGTGAAAAATTCGATACTCTGATTAAACTTGTATTACAAGAGAATTTTATAGTTTTCGGTCAAAATCTCTATAAGCAAATTCAGGGTCTCCCTCAGGGAGGTCCAGCAAGTAATTGTCTGGCCAATTTTTATTTACATTTTTATGAATTACAACATATTGATAATGATTCTTACTTTCTTTATCGTTACATAGATGATTTAATTATTTTAGGTAAAACTGAGGAATTTAAACCAAATGTTTCATTTTACCCTAATTATCTCAAATTATTAAAAACTTATCTTAATTCCAATACAGTAGAATTTCTAGAACTTGATTTGCAACTTGTTGACAATAGACTAATTAGTAATATTTATGATAAAAGAGAAAGATTCGAATTCCATGTAATCAAAATTTCTTTTTGGAACAGTAATCTACACAGATCTATTTATAGGAATATTTTATTAGGCTTTTTATTACGTAATAACAAATTAACCACACATAAAATAGACAAGTTTAATAACATTAAAAAATTCTTCAACAATTGTTTAGATCATGATTATCCAATAAATTTCTTAAATACTTATATACATCAAAAATATATTAAACATCTTTGCGAATCGTGATACAGTTTCAAATCCACCACACAACAATAGGTCCACAAAGTCGGCTTGTTAGTGATCTAGCCGTGAAGAATTTATTTGTTTACATTTTTACTCACTCTCTGGACCATTATACTTCTTTACCATACAACTTATTACCAACCAATTGTTTGCATCCTTTTACATTTTATTACCAATCAAACGATGACTTAAATCTTTTTTCTATTTATATGGTGATGATGTGTTATATACTTTTCATTTTGAGTATGTGATATACATCTTTAAGCTTAAAGAAAATTCCGCCTTACTACTCACTTATTTGAAAATTCATTTTTTTTGAATTTTTGTAAGTAATTTTTATATTTTGATTTGTAGATAATTTTTAGAATTATAGATTTTATTTTTGTAGATTTTATCATTGAGCTTTTATGCATTTTTTAATCATTGAATTCTTTTGTAATTTGTATTTCCCAATTCAGCCTACCAAGAATTATAGATTTTATTTTTATAGATTTTATCGCTGAATTTTTTTGCATCTTTTAATCATTGAACTCTTTTGTTATTTGGATTTCCCAATTCAGCCTACCAAGTCGCAAAGGGGGGAGGTTGGTACCATTAAACTAGTTTAACCCCGCTTATTCGGTCCTCAGCCCGATATTGCTTTTTGACTTGCTGGGTTCCATATTTTCATTTATTTTTTCCTTCCTTTTTACATTTCTTTTTGGATTTTTGTCTTTTTAAATATTTTAAGTTATTCTTTCATAAATTTTCAGTATATATATATATATATATACATACATACATACACTTAATTATGCCTATCATGATGAGGGTTCATGATAAAACTTTCTTTTCATTTAAAATGAAAAAAAAAGAAAAAACACCTATCCAAAATTTTGCAAGGAACAGATTTAGCCACCCAAGGTACGTTTTTATTAATTATTATTAAATATGAGTTACTAATTATATAATATATAAATAATTTAATTCTTACATTTAATTGAGTAATTTAATAATAATTACAAGAAATGCCCACCTTGGGTGGCTAAATCTGTTCTTTATAAAACTTTGCATAGAATTTCCGATTGATTTTTACTATAATTATTGTTAAATTACTTAATTAAATGCAAGAATTAAAATAAACGATGAATTGTCAAGAAATGGACAATAGAAAACTTTCCCGATTTTGAAATGAAAGGAATCGATAAATTATTAAATTGAATATATTTAAGCTAAATGTAATTAAAATTGAAACAAAAGATAAATGATTGAAAAGTAATCTGGTACGCCAAAACGACCCATCCTAAACAACAGCTCCCTGGGTGGCTAAAACATTTGTGTAAGATAAATTTTGTTTTGAATTAAACCTTTATAACGTATAGATTTTCATTTTGTTGTTTCTTTATTGTTATTCACTTTCCAAAATAATGCGATTGACAGTTATTTCTGTTTGTTTTTTTATTAAAATAGACAATTGTAAAGCATATAACTTTTATATAATGTATATACCAAACCAATTGTAGAATTCCGATTTTCATTTCAACCCTGAAAAGTTCGATAAAGAAACAAACAACTCAAATTCCCTTTAAACTGTAAGAAATAAAAAAAAAAAAAAAAAAAAAAAGGCCACCATATAGGCTGATGTGAGGAACTGCATATGACTACTTACTTAAACTTCCGATTGTTTAATATGTTTTTGTAAAGTACTGGTTTAAAATGTAATTAAAGCTTGTAGCTAAAAATGAACGAACTTTTTATTTGTCTTTAAACCTCTCTCACCGCCTTTATACACTCATCCAACGATTGAATTTTCTCACTGGTACTGTCGGTAAGATCGTATCAGGTGAAAGCTTCTATATATCTTGTAAATACATACTTCCACATTTTAATATTTTTAACGCCTAGGAGAAATTATCTAGGAATATAATGTTAAAATTTGTTTCATCCCGTAATATAAAGTTTTTATTTCTTGTCAGAAAAGAAAGAATATCCCGCCAGGGAAAATCGAAAGAATTTCTCACCAGGGGAAAGTAAAATAATATGTCAGCATTCCTAGTTTTATTTGTTCTTTTATACTTTTTCCTGTTCTTTTAAAGGAAAAATATTTTTACTTTGGGTTTGTAATTTTCGTCCAAGATATAATTTTGCTAAACGTATGTTTAATCTGTATTTGCAAATGATAATTCATCTTATTTACTACATTAATTTGAAGATATTACAAATAAAATAAGTTGGATTAATTATCTTGAATTTATTTTGTTTAGCAATTACATTTGGTAATTCGAAATTTCAACCAATATATGTAAAATTGCACTTTAAGGTATTCTTTTGAATATCTGGTTCCTTTTGACACGATGCCAATTTGTTTTAACGGTTTTCATGAAATGCTTTAAAAATAAAAATGGTTTTATGTTATTTTAGTGGGTGGGTGTGCGACAAATCGTTGTCTATGCGTATTATAATGGATTGTATTTGACAGTTTTTGTTTTGGTATTATTTTAATGTATGATGTATGAAACTGGGTTGTATTCTTGATGGATATTTTAAGTATAAAGATAGTATGAGTGGGATATTTGATGGATATTTGATTGGGATATTACATTTTAACTGGGATATTTAATGTTTAGGAGTAGAAAAAAAATAATTGGAGTTATTTTCGAATTAACTTTAGAACATTAATCTTATATTTAAAATTACATATTGTATACCTCCAGTGTTGTTATTAATTTAAGACATAATAATTACAGGTCAGATAGATACATGAACAAATAATATTTAATATTCGATATGTTATACAACACAAGGCGAGATACAAAATCATATATAAAACACAGATTTCAGAATACATCACATAATTGTCAAAGAAAGACTCTTCCCTGTCTAGTGCGCGCGTGATCTTCCAAAACTCCTGTTAGGAAAGAAAAGGAATTTCTCTGGAAAAGATCAAGTAGAACCATCTGGTAATACTGCTTAATACTTAGGGAAAGGTAGTGTTAAATTACGGTATTACATCATATATGTATATATATGTGTGTGTTCAATGATTTCACTCAAATATAATTTAATTTCTTAATTTTCCCTATTCTGTAACTATCACAGTAAATAGTTCATTCTTATTATTTCCTGATAATATTCAAATTTAGCTTTTAATTAATGAAATTACGTGTTAGTAAAATCTGCACAATTAGGTTGATCCCCCACTTCGAAACAGTAGAGATAATCTCTACTAGATCTACTGTCTGAAGCTAAAGTGCCTAGAAATCGTTTTACTCAGTATCACGTTATATGAAAAATCTTTGCATGTAAATTCTAAGCAAGGTAACTTTCCATCTTTTCTGCTATAGCCATAAAAGCTGATCAATTCTTTCCATGTCTTTAATTTTTCACTATGTAATTATCTCTTTGTTATTGCCTCTCGCTCGTGTTAAAGTGATAAGAGTATATTATAACTTTTAAATGGGCTTATCATTTAGCCCTCTTTTGTAGGTTTTAGAGTTTGAATATTATTTTTAAGAGTATTTAAAGATTTATAGCACTAAATTAATATTTATGATATTAATAAGTGAAGAAAGTCTTACGGTGGCAATAATAATACTTTGTCATATATTGTGCCATGTTTGAGTCTCTTATCGTTGTGACTTTTTATTTTGTAACAAGTTTTGAGTACAACAATAAGCAGCACTCAGGACACAAAGATAGGATATTAGAAAAATTTATTCTAATCTCCTTTCTTTTCCTATCTAGAATCACCTATAGAGCTTATTACGAGTTATTTAATACAATGTAAACCTCTTTTTTCAAAATATGTGTAAACTTAGTTACATTTATATGAATAACTTAATCGTATGTAACATTAAGTGTGATTTTTAATTTAAAACAATCAGCGTATAAAACAGCATATAATGAAACACTCTATATTTTTTGGTAAATCCTATTTATTTTTATCAAACTTGAGGAAATTTAATCCTTGCAATCCTTAGAAAATTAATTATTCTAAAGTTTAGATTTACGAGGAACAAAGTAAATGCTTTATAATCCAAAAATTTATGTAGTGGAAAGCTTAAAACTATAAATAGAAATGCAACATTACATTGTGAAAGAACCCTTTTAAAAGATAATTTTAAAGTTTTCATTTATAAAATAAGCAAATGGAATGATTTGTTTGTAAGAAAAAAAATACAGAAAGTATTCTGACGCTAATCTTTTCAGCAACTGGGGATTTCAGAGAAACATCAAACATTTTCAAAATAAGGCAATTAACAATTTCAAAGAACAAAACAAATAAAATGCAATGAAACAGCAAAATATACGAATTTACTTAGTTCAAAAACTATTGTTTATTATTTAAAGGACAAAAAAAAATGCATAACGGGAAGAATTTTTTAATCGATGTATTTTGTTTGAAATGTATCTTAATGGATTTTCTGTATCTTGGGAATGAAAGTTAGAGTAAAAACAAGTCATCAAAATTTTGAATGCTATCTATAACTTTAGTTTTTGTTAGCTTTCAAAATATCACATCAAAAGTACTTAGTAGATAAAAATGCTTTTAATTTCATTCTCTAAATTGGCATTTTTAAATTTTCATAAAGGTTTTGAAAAATATCAGTAATAATATATTAAACTATAAAAAAAAACCTCACTAGCCACCAGAAGGGAAATCTATGTTTTATAAATATAAAAGTGAGTAAACAAATACTTACAAAAGTAAAATAATTATTTAAATGAGAAAACCTGTCTAAGTAAATATACAATTTCCTTAGAGAATTAAAGAGTAATAATTAAAAGTACATATATATAATAAAATTAAATTTAAAAATATATTAAACTGAAAAATTAAAATAACTATTGAGTTAAATAATACAAATTAGTTACATCTCGAAATAACCACAAAATTCATATTACAAATGATAAAACACAAAAAAGACCTAAATTTAATACATATAAAAGACATACATATTTGTATGTTTAAACTAAATTTGAAACATACAAAAACAGCCTAAATTTATTGAATTATAAATTTGTACAATTTTAATTCAAAAAACAATATAAGTTATTATTAAAAATTACAAACAATTTAAACACAAAGCCTTCAAAGACATAGAAGCTCTCAAAAGGAAAGAAATCAAGAAGAACATAAATGAAGGTAAGGTAAGTTTAATACTGTCCCATAATTTGGAAATGGAAATGTTTTCTAAAACTGGTTTCCTCTTTCAACCTCTCTACTAGAGTAATTATATTATCACTAATAGCAATGACTAAGAAAAATCAAAATTCCACAAACGAAAAGAAATTGAGCATTAGACAAATGAAAGGATGAAATAAATAAATTTAATCGAAAGTAAATCAACATAAACTTAAAAATAATTTATACTTATTAACACACAATGAAAAATAATTTTTAAACTAAAAAAAATGTTATTATTTTACTTTCATAACGAACATGCTTTGCGCAACTCATTCCAATATTCATAAGCACCAAAACTATTCATTGATAGATTGATTGCAGAAAACAAAAGATATTTACAAAAAATATTTATTTAAACAATGTAAATCACTTATAAGACTATAACAAGAAATCATTTTAGACTTAATGATTGTTTGCTATAAATAAATAAACCGACTAAAGTTAGTAATTTCAAGCTATAAGAATTCGTAAAAGTAATTATTCTAAAAATAAGTGTGTCTATCTGGTGGATAAGTTTATTAAATAATTATTATAGATAAAAACAATCACTGAAAATTGAAAAAAAAAAAAAAAATGTGAGCCCAAAATGGCCAATATATACACTTATAGAAAATACACACACACACACATATATATATGCTCAGACGACACCAGTGCCACTCTCTTTACCCCCGGATGTAAGCGGAAGGAGGAGGGCGCTTACTTTTGACCCCAGCAACGCGCGCCTAGCCAGGTTTAACAACCTGTAGATTTGTCATTAAATCTTCTTAAACATAAACGTCTCCTTCATTCAACATACCCCTAGACACCACCATCTCGGTTGCATGGGGGTTCGACCTCGCAACCTTAATGGTTTTTTTTAACCCGGATTAAAATCAAAAGTCGTCCAAAACAAATGGTGTACTTCGAAATCTCCCAACACAATGGCGAATGCTTAATCAACGAATTTCTTCAACACCTGCTAAGAGCCAATCCACCGTTCTGAGACCAATAATACCGTTTCCTTTGCCAAGCCAAACCAAAGCCTGAGATTCAACCAAACAGTATTTTCGGCATCGTCCAAAAGTGTTCCTATAAAACAAAATGGCCAATGTCCCCGCCTATTTATCGCATCGAATGTAAACTCCATCTTCTTCGTATCTACAATCATCATCGTGAAAAAGTGAACAGGGGTGAACTCATCACAAACGGATAGCTATTTAAAAGCGAAGCCTATCTGCAAACTATATATACTCCGATATCTTCAAATCAGGTAGGATCAAAACTTTTTTTTGACTCAGCATGTATCGTAACACTAAGAAAGAAGATCTTATAACTGCCGCGAACGAACTAGGTGTTACTGTCCCAGAAAATGCTACACTTGAATGTTTGAAAACACTAATCGAACAAACTGACATTTTCAAAAATGAACCTGAATTCGTTAAGGATATGCTTAATTTACTCTTCGAAGAACGAAAAGAAGCAGAATTAGGCAAAAAAGTAGCCGAGCAAACGGCGAAAAAATTAATTCAACTTGAAAAAAAAATTTAACTCACTAATATTAACTCCGCTATAAATTCTAAAAATTAAAACAATACTACTGCATCATTTGAAACACCGTCAACTAACCTCCTAGAAAGTCGCATTAAATCCGTTAAGTCCCTTAATATGCCAGTTCCTTGTAAACCTGAAAATTGTAATTTATTTTTTCATTCACTTGAACGTGCATTTACAACCAAAAATGTTCCACAGGAATTAAAATCAGAGATCTTAATTAATATTCTCGGTGAAAAAGCTAACAGTAGTTTACTTTATATCCCCGAAAACGAACTCCAAGATTACGAGAAAGTTAAACACATTATTTTACGAGAATTCCAACCAACTGCGCAAGAATGCTTAATTAATTTCCGTAGGAATCAACGATTGCCAAACGAATCGCACGTACAGTTTTCGTCGCGATTAACAAGTTCTTTAAAATATTATTGTAAACTTCGTATTGCGAATGATTTTAAAACTTTCTGTGAATTAATGATGGCCGACAAATTATTTTCCACCCTCGATCGAGAAACGCAACAACATATCGCGAACGCCAAAATGAATCTTGGCTTAAGCCTATTGAATTGGCTAAGGATTGCGATGTTTACTTCGTAGCAAAGCGAAAGTCGTATTCCAACAGCACACAATACCGTCAACCGCCGTTTGACAGCAAACAAAAATACTACTCGTCTCAGGGCTTTAATCTCTACTACTCACGTGATAATAATTTCGCAAATTATTCACGAAACGCTTCAGCAAATAACCCGCGCTATGATTCTCACAAAAACGAAACTCATTTCAATTCTAGATCTAATTCAAATCACGGTCATGTTTATAAAGTCGGAGGTAAAATGCTTAATGAATTCTTACATGAATTGCGATACAAAAATATGTTTGTTAATGATAAAATCGTGAAACCTTTAAACGATTCGGGAGCGATTCTTGTGTTTGTGAAATTCTACCTTATTCCACACGAAACAAAATCTTTTGGAACTGTTCAATTAATCTGTGCTTTCGGAAATGAAATTCAAGCTCAACTTACTAAAATTAAATTATCTCTTCCAAGTTATCGTGAAAATCCGGTAATAGTAACTGCAGCTATCTGTAATAAATTGTATTGTGATTTAATAGTTCCGCCTAATATTTTTGATGATTTACATACAGCAGAAAAAGAAAATGATCGGATTTCAGAGAAAAAATCCTATTTCCTGTCATTCTAAAAAGAATTTTCTTTCGCATAAATATAAAAACGATAGACAAAATAATTTCGCATCAGAATTAGTCAACAAAAATAAGTCGAGCTTTAAAAACTGTATATATAATGAAGTAGAAATGCAATCTTTTTCACCGCCAACTATCCCAAATTATTCCGGCGACGGTTCAAGGCTAAATGGCTGAACTCAATTTCAAAACATTGACAACGCGAGCAACGAAAGAAACCCAATGAATAAAAATGAATCGTTAAACTCTCCAAAACAGAAATTATTATTCGATGAAAAAGAAAATAAGACAAATGAACTGACGTCATATCCTAAACTAACATAAATAAATCTTTTTCTGAATTCATAATTAACTATTGTAACTCTTTACTTTTGCTTAATTTTTTTAAAATTATGATCTTTCCTATTGGTGTTTCAATTTTTTTTTGTTTTTTAATGTTTATCTTTCTAATTTTTTCAAAAAGAGTAAATTTTCAAAAAAAAAAAAAAAATCGTATTTTTTGATGCTATGGCTATTTTTAATAATATATTCTACTGACGGGGATATTTAGGTCCACATTTCTAGAATAACCCACCTTAACAGTCTGAGGGAGCCCAGGTACGAGGCTCACGTACAGATGGATAGTTTACTTGATAAAAACTCAATAACGGCGATGTTAAGGTTTACGTCTACTTTTAAAACGTGATTTTCGGTGAAAAAGTCGATTTTTTTTAATTACAAAGTATTATTAAAGCTTTAGTTCTTAGCTTTCTAGTACAGTTTCAATTTTGTTCATATCTTTCATAGAATTTGAGTTATAAGCATTATAATAATAGTCAGGGTTAATTTTTAAGAACTGGAAGTAGCATTCTTCTACTGGAAATGGAACTTTATTGTTTGTTTTCATGGATATTTTATGTAATATGACCATCAAAATATCTTCCAACTTGCAAGATGAATTTCCCGAAACCCAAAATGCAAATGAATCTTTTAATACTATAATATGATAAAGAATAATAAAGGAAGTTTTTGTTTGTCTGAAAACTGCGAAATTGGGTGCATGTGATCCATTTATACAATTTAATGAAGGATATCAAGGCAAGTCTTAAATAAGCTGAACATTGAAAATCCAGGCTACTTCATTGTAAAGGGATACGAAAAGTTGGATTACAATCGAATGAGGGATTTGAAGTGTAAAACAACACCTGTTACGCTTAAGCGTAGGAAAGTTTTAAAGGCCGTCAGGAAGAAAATGATAACTTATTTATATTATAGATAGTGAACTTTACAAATCAGGGACATTTTAATGTTAAATTTTTACTTAATTAGGTATGTTTCTGGGTTGAAATGTATTTTCAGCTTTTTCTCAAAATCAAGATTTTCATATTTTGCTTCAGCGCAAAACATCATATTGAAAAGAGTGATGCATATAATGTCATGAAACATTCATGAAATACTCTATGAAAGTAGTAATTTTAGGACTTGAACCTCTCTTATAGTTATAATTTGATTACTTTGCATTTTATTGATGATAAAGTCATAACTTATTACAATTTTTCTAATTGTTAAAGTACGATTTCCTATAAATATTTAATTATCAGGATTATAATTGTGGTAGAGGCGCATATCCTAAATTAGAATCAATTCATCATAATAAAATTGACAGAATTGAAATATCTCTATTTAAATTTCAGTTCTGGATTTTTACATAAGGTCCATTGTACTGCTGTTTCTATATATTTTTTGAGCTGAAATATTAAAATAATTTTTTATTTATGCAAATTTTACATTGTAAGTTTTTTTATCATATCTTATAGTATAATGCATATAAAAAGTTATTTTTTCAATTATTTCAAAAATTCCTCTTTGAAGATAGGCGGATACCTTTAAAAGTTTTTGTAAAATTTTTGTTAATTTGTTCTATATTTTCAGTTTAATTACTAAAATTTGTAGAATATTCTTTTAAATTCCAGATAAGTAATTATTCCATAATATTCAATTGTTATATATAATGGTATGAATTCTCAGTCAAAGAAAATTTTCCTCCAAATAACTTTTAGATTGTTAATGATCTATGATATTTGGATATATATATTGTGTCTGCAAATCAACTTGCTCCAACATATACTCGAAAATTTGGAGATCAGTTGGAGGAATGGAATTCTTTTGCGGGAAATTGAGCACTATGGTGAGAAGTGATGGGCTACAAACTGATCCACATGAGTTTAATTTCTAGGTTTTCCCTAAAAGAGCAAAGTTTTCGAAATGAATGGCCACGAATGTTAACACTAAGTCAATGCACATGGCACTTTTTATGCAAAATGTAAGATATCCCTCTGTGTTTCCCGCAGACCAAGGAAAAGACCCAAACGATTAGCATACGGATTATGAGCTAGTCGCTAAATATAATAAATAAGATGATACCTTTTAACAGGCAAACGTGTACTTTTACCTGGAGGGAACCGCTCGAGAGTGGTTTGAGAATCATAAAGAGCTTATGATATCTTGGGTCGAATTTAATTCGGAACTAATTAGAACATTAAATGACTCTAGATAATCCTGGAGAAGGGCCGAGGAAGAGCGTAAATGGCTGGCACAAATTCCTGGTGAATACTCGCAATTGTACATCTAAGGCTTAATAAAACATTGTCAAGACACGATTCCTCCAATTCCGCAACAAGAAAATGTGTCCCACCTCAAGGAGGGTGTTGCCAAGCATTTTACTAAGCATTCCTAATTAAATAAACCACAAAAAAAGAAAGATTTTGAGAAATGAAGTCAGTATGCATCGAAGAAATAAATAAGGAGTGTGCCAATAGAAAAAAGTTCTATCGCAGAGTTAACATCATCCGGATGTCTTCTTTAACTGTAGATACTGATCTAATCACCTAAATTCAGCAAATTAACTAAGAGGAGCTCTAACGTGTAGCAGCGCCGAATACTTAAAATTCGGTTATATAGGTATATATGATTGAAGCCAAAAAGAAATGAAAGAAGCTATGTCATCCCTCACGCGTGAAAAGCATAGGACTGATATTTACTCACGATCCAGATGCCAAAATATTACTCCATGTTTGCGAAAACACAGGGACCAATTATTGAACATAAGAGTAAGGAAAATAAGATCTCTGATTAACCGTGAACCTAATCGTTTCTTCTGTGCCGACCAGTATATATTATCCGTTATTGCATAAAGATCTAATTTTTTCTTTACACGAGTGTACAGAGGAGTTTCGTTTCGTTTAGTTTAGTGTGTATTAACGTCGCACTAGGAGCAACACGAGGGCCACCTGCGACAGACCTTGTAATCTTGTACCTCGGTCAAGTGCCGAGGAAGACACCTCAGTTGGCACTATCCTTCCCTAACTTCCACACCACAGGAGGATTTTGGGGCCCCAACAGATTTAACGTGCATTTGCTCCGGTTTCACTGCGGGTCTTTAGCGGCCAAGGCTCGAACCCGCGACTGAACGAAAACCGCCGGACACGAATTCGAAAACATGACCACTAGGCTAAAGCGGCGCTATTTTAGAAAGTAAGATGGACAAATGAAAAAATACTGCGCTAGCTGCGAAGGTGTCTGAAATTATCTTGAGGTTATTATTGACAAATATCCAGTCCGTTTTCAAATGGAATTAGGGGGATATCTTCCTCCGTTATTTCGGAACCATGTAGAGATCAAATTAGAAAAGCTATTTTCTCATCTAAAGAAAATATCTTCCTGGAATTCGACGATGAAAATGATATCTAACCGCTAGGAATATTCATACTTCATCTTGAAATCAGCGATCAAAACTAATATTTTCAGTTTATAGTATTAAAGAACTGTAGTCATGATATATGTCTTGGTTAGGAGCTTCTGGAAGTAACGCAAGCCTTGATAGACTGTCGGAGAACTGATATTCGAAACCATTAAATCTTGAAATATAGACGTTACACGCTCTAGACGAATTCGCTATACCTGCTCATTCAGTCACCCAAATCCCTGTCGCCCTTTCAAGAAGTGATCAAAACATTGACATGATGGTGCATGGAAATAAAATATTATTCTTAAGGAAGGAAATTATGGTACCGACAATCATAATAACATTGTGTAATGACAAAGTTAAGTTATGTATTTCTGATGGACAAACTGCAGCTCAGATTATTCCCAAAAATATGTTCGTAGGTAATACGTTAGTGTTAGATAAGGATTGTTTGAGTACAATAATTATCTCCAAATATAATACTACCATCCAGACAAACAGAGTTTTCTAAAGAATATTAGCTCCTCATTTCACTTTGATGTCTTAAAATGAGTGGCTGATTATAGTACTCCAGAAATTTTAGCAGTTTTCGTTCAATCTAAGTAATATAAATCTTTGAAGGGAAAGGTGAAACGCCAAATAATTACTAGAAACCTTGCATCCGTAAGCCAAAACGCATTCTGAGTGTCACCAACTGAATCTCTCTTAATACAAGAAGTTGAAAAGATGTTAGATAGCGGTATAATTTAACTATGTGAGAGTTCAATCGTTTCCGGTTGTCTTGGAAAAGAAGAAATCTAGAACTTCGAATTTCTGCGTGGATTACCATCGTCTCAATCAGTTCACAAAATGAGGATGTGTACTATTCACAACGCATTGATGATAAACTAGATTTTTAAGAGGTGCTAAAATTTTCTTGTCCAAGAACTTTCGAACCGGTTATTGGAAAATTGATGTATATGTAGATTACCATGAAAAAGATAGTATTTATCACCTCAAAGGACTGAGCTAGTTTAAAGTTGTATTTTTTAGTTATCTCAAGCACTCTCAACATTTGAAGATTATTGGAAAATCTGCTAATCTGCTACGTCACTTAAAATGCATAATGTGTCTTTCTTACTTAAGGAATATCGTGGTGCTTCCTGAAACCTTCTAAGGAGTTCTTGAAAGGTTACATTTAATTCACAGTTGCATCCTAAAAGATGGGATGATTCTTAATTATTACAATTGATACTTCCTATCCCAAGAAATCAACTTTTGCGCTATTGATTTCTGAAGGTGGTGTTCAGTTTCACCAGGACAAAATAGGAGCTGTCTGCTGTTTTCCAAAACCAAAAAATTGCGTAATGTCAGAAGCATTTTGAGACTATTTTCTTATTACCATTGCTTCAAGAAAGAGTTTAGATAACGGGCTCAAACATTTCAGGACCTGCTGAAAAGGGATTATAAGTTTTGTTGGGATAATAATCAAGTCACTTCCTTTCATAAGCTGAAGAAGGAACTTCCTTCCTACCCTATTTATAACTTCGACGAGCACACGTTCACGGAGGTACTTATCTATGCTAATGGTTAAGGACTCGGTGCCTTCCTACATATACAAGGTGAACGATGGAAAATATTTGCATATGCTTCTAGGACTCTTTCGGAAGCAGAGAGGAACTATCCAACATCTTGGGTAAAGGATCAACTTGCAATGCATATCTTGGAAAGGTAATATTTTGCAGCCGTTTGGGCAGTATACACATTTCGACCTGATGCTCTCGGGAAGTCATTTAAACTTTGAGAAGACCATCTATTAGTTAAAGAAACTGAATGTATAATGCAATGTGTAATGAACAGTGTGAGATGAAAGTCATAATTATATTAATTTCAGCATTTTTTATTATAGGGGGAACCATAAAAATTGAAGAGAAAGTAAATTTTTATCAGAATTTTAAATAGGTTATGAATTCTTAAGTGAAGGAAATTTTTTTAAGTATGAAAAATGTGTCGAATATTTATTTATTTTTGGTTTTTATTTATATTTAAAAAGAACTCTCTTAATTTTGTTCAGTGCTTTTAAATTACTACTACGAAAAACAGTAAATGTAAAGTTCAAATTTTTTAGAATAGTTAAATTGAGTTTCCTTCTCTTTACATAGTACATTTATTTTTTAAGCTGTTGCAAGTTATGAGCTTAATTTTGAGAAATTTAAGAAAATAGATAGAAAAAACATTTATTCAGTTTCAGCTAGGATAATTACTTTCTGCAAATGGTTCTGTTTATGAATTCAAAAAAGCTCTGATTGAAAAGAATTTCTTTTTCAGTATTTCATATTGAGTGGAAAATATTGTCTCTTTGCTGTCAAAGCCAAGAAATGAAATCAGAGGGCAAATAATTTTTCCAATTTTAATTTAATTTAAATATATTTATTACTTTTTTGTAACATATGCTTCCTAAACTCCATACGATTCAAAAAGGTCAAAAACAATGATAAAGAATAAAATTTAGTGATGTATATAGAGTATAAGATTACGAATTTCATCACATAACATGGAAAATAGTATTGGATTTTTAAGCGTATAGCTCAAAAACGTCACGTTTCTTCACTAATATTTTATATGCAGACTGAAATATTAGGTTTGTAATATTTTACTTATGCATAAATAAGAATAGTATACCTTTCCAGGATACCAGTGGCTCAAAAATATCAATTCTCATCCTGTCTGTCTTTTGACATTTCTAGATAGGAAAAATATTTACATATCTCCAAGTACATTTTGAGATATTATATGACTCATACACATGTGGTTAGGAAGAAAATAAGGTAGGTAGTTGTATGGCTCAGGAATTTCTTTATTTGTTATATTGTCAAATGTAAACGCAAAATGTGTTTTTTGCTTCTTATATATTTAAATTAACTTTAACTATTTTCAGATGCTTTTATTTGAAGTTATTCAGAATAACATAATATTCTTATGTATTGCTTATACATATTTGGTATATTTAATTTTTTTCTCGGTAATATCAACTAATTTTTTTCTCCTTGATTATATCGGCAGAACAATATAATACTTTTCATATAAAACCACATTTTAAATGAAAATATGCTAAAATCAACTCGTAATTAGATTTTGAATTTTGTTTATTATTCTACATTAAGTAAATATCGTTGTATCTTAAACGAAATACAAGTATTAAATAAAGTTACTTATAAACCAGTTAATGTATGATTCTTCTGAAAATTTCTTAAGACTAAACAAGAATGCAATTAATGACTAAAATTAGTTCGGTTAATTTTTCATGCAATAATTAGATAGATAAGAATGAATTCATGTATTTAGCATTGCGTATCACTCATTATAAGCACATTTATAAATAAATGAGTATTACAGTAATGAAAAAAAATTCAAAAAGTAAATATAATTATACAGCAATTGGTGTCTTTTATAAGAATATAATTCACAATAAGTTACCAGTTTAATGTGTTTGGAAGCGCATCATCAAAGTAACAACTATATATCTATATATCTATATATATATGCTCATTGCCATAAAAATTTGTGCACTTAGAAGTAAGAGTAGGATTGTTACTGAACTTGCCTTGAAGATGTAGATATGCAAATGATTAGAGAATTAGCGTGATTGCGTATTATCTAATGTCACTAAAGGGCGTTGAACTTCGTTCTCCTTGGGTTTTAAAACACGTAAGCAGAGCTTGTTTGCATGTATTTAATCTGGTGCAAGTGGGACGCTTTTGAACAAGACATGTCATTACGCCGCTATTGGAGACAATATGTGCAGCTATCAGGGTTCGAGAAAGGAAGAATCATAGGGATGCTATAAAACGAGTAGTCAGCTTGGAGAATAGCTCGCCACCTAAACCATTCTGACTTTATTCTGAGGAGATGTTGGGAACAGTAGAAAATAGAGAGATCTGTTACATGGCGACCAGACTGAGGGCGCCCTCAACTGACCAATAGGGAACAATACTGTCACATCTTTCGACACTCACGCTTAACGCCAATTGTTTCATTGTCCACTGTATATACACAGTTAGACCCTTCACTATGATCCTCTGTGTCAGTAACAATACAAAGAGCCTCGTTGAAGGACAGGAAGTACTGCTATCGTGGCGCCCATTACGTGTATTGCCATTGACACCCACTCACTGTTGCTTCCGTTTGTAGTCGTGTCATGCTCGAAGTGATTAGTCTGCAACAGAATTGAGTTAGTTTGTCTTTAGGGACGAATCCAGCTTCGATTTTGCAGTGATGACAGTAGTGCATGTGTGTAGAGGCTCTGTTGTTAACGTCTGAATCCTGCCCTCGCTGTACAGCGGCACACAGCTCCTAGAACTGGTGTAAAATATTATAGTGTCATCGCATAAGACATATGGTCACTTCTAATATTGATCCAAGACAGCTCAGAGGTATCTTCCTGAATTTTTTCAGCCACATGTGTTGCCATTCACGATAGAACTCTCTGGAGTCATTTTGCAACAGGACAATGCTCCCACACACACAGCAAGGATTTTAAAGGACTACCTCCGATACATTTCCACCCTTCCCTGGCCTGCTTGATCCTCAGATTTGTCACCGATCGAACATATCTGGGATCACTCAGGACGGCAAGATGGACAGCCTACAAGTTTAGTCTAATTCAAGGCCCTTGTACAGCAAATGGGGAACGAAATGTCGCAGGACATCACACCAGACTTGTATGCCTCAATGCCCGATTATATTATATCAAGCATTCATGCTAGAGGCTGCCCAATAGGCTACTAAAACTTCCATTCATTGATATTTTTTTCCTACAATAAATGGTCATTTTGCTTTGATTTTGCATCATCGTTGTATCAATGCATATTTTTCTGGATGTTTTGCAAAACTTTTGTCTGCTCATAGAATTATGTAAAAGGTGTACATTAATCTTCCAATGTGCTTCAATATCAGTTTTCTTGAGAGAGAGAAATATATCTACAGAAATTTTTTTTATCCCAGGCCCGAATCCGATCTTACAGTCATGAATCGACGAGCAGCTCAATACAGCGAAGAACGATACAAGTAGTTAGTAAAACCGTTGTCAGTAACTCAGAAAAATGATGAGTTAAAAGAGTTTAAAACATAAAGTGCTGTAGGGGATGAGTTAAGGTGTTCTCCAGTCATCAATACACCATGGTCACAAAGAGAACAAATATCTGTACTCGTAAATTCAATTCTATAGAGGTGGTTCTATAGATAGTCATGACACGTAGGAAGTCTAAAGCAGGCTACTCCAACTACTTTAGGTAAGAAACAGAAAATTCTTGATGACTTTTTCAACAGGGATTTCCATTTTTTCCCAGTGGCCTTTTCGCTGTACATGCTAAGATGGTTAGATTTGAGAGAAGAGGATATGTATCTTTCATATGTTGCAGAGGCAGATGAGGATTTGGTTGCATCATCGGAGATCCATCTTTGGCTCCTCATCGAAGCTCCTTTTCAGTCGAAGAAAATTCAATATTGTACTTTTATAACGCTTAGTTTCTTCAGTACTGAAAGTAATAATTTCGTCATCAAAAATCATTTGAAATATCTCATATAAAGTATTTGGAGTAAATTCTGGAAATTCTTATTTTAATTTAGAAATTTATTCCTTTGCTTTTGGCAGTATATCTTAACAACGGGGGCAATCCAAAAGTTTCATTTTGTGACTCTTGCAATTTATAATTGTTGCTTAAAACATTTCTTACTGCGCTTTTTTCGTGATTTTTGACTTTGCATCTGATTTATCTGAGTTTCTGTCATTAGTGGTCTGTATGCGCTTCGCTGTTTTCCTTTTCAGTTCTAAAAACACCATAGAGATTTCTGCAGTTTTTAAATTTATAGAAATCTCTATTTCACCAGATACATTTTGGGGCATTTCGTCACATAAATTATTTTCTTAAATGTCTCCTTCATCTTTTATTATTCTGGAGTTCTGAAATTAAGTGACGATTTCTTCATAATCGGATGATTCATTTGAATCCAGTTCTGAACTTCCGTTGCTTTTTCAATGGACCATAGCTATATTCCACTTAAAGTTCAAATGCGCTCAACTGATAAGCTATAACAAATATGTCCTGTTCCAATAAGATACATTCAGACTAACTTCGAATTAATCAGCGACCGAAAATTACACGTGCTTTTTTTGCAGGTGTATAGTGGTAATAAAAATAGTGGAAAAATTTTCTGAAATCTGATTGGTTTCAAAATTAATACAAGTTCTTATGTTCCGAAAAGGGAATGAACAATTCTTTTTTCAGTTTGGTACGATGTTTTGTAAATTTTTTATTTGGATCAATGATACTGGAGTTACATTATAACACAAAGTTAAAGGTAAAATTTAACTCCTAAAATAAATTTTACTATACTGAAATTAAGGGGGAAACATATGTGTATGAAACACATATATTATCAGATCATCCTTTTTTATAATTAAATTAGTGTTTTTTTAAACGACTTAAAAATAACTTATCTTTGTTGAAAGTAACAATAATAAAACTTTAAAATACTTATTGACAAATAGTAATATTTTATGTAAAAAAATTATGAAAAAACTGTTGGTGTTTTTTGACCAAACACCAAGTGATACTACTCTCTCTCATGTGTATAACAATGTATCTGATAAATTAAATAACATAAAATAAAATAAATATTATTACATTATATAAGCAAAAGAAATTACAGGAATACTATCCTTCTTATTTATTTTATTAATGTTATTTTTTTATTGTGTAAAATACTTTTTTTTACAAAACAAGTGCTTCAAAAATGTATAAGTAAATAAACATAGAAGAAGAGATTCCACCACCTGACCCTATAGCAATTAAAACGCCGTCTAATGTAGTAATGAATGTATAAAAGGTATTATAAACATATTCGTGGTAGGATTCAAAAGTTCCCGGACTGAGCCTATAAAGTGAAAACCTTTTGCAATAGGGTGAGTACGATAATGTTTCAGTGCTGCTGCATTCTCCCCCTTTTCTAAAAGTGGTTTGTCTCAAATCAATTTGATCGGGGGCAATCCTCGGCATCGTATTTTGTAGGCGGATGTATTTAGCAACCTACAAATGAAAGAAATGGCGTGTGTTGAGCAGAGAATGAATATCAAATGTTGTGTTCGCTTAGGAAAGAGTGCTACGGAGACTTACGCCACAATGGTGAAGTATATAACATACGGCAGTGATACGTTATCTTGAACGAAAGATTTTGAGTCTTATCAACGTTTCAGAGAAGTCAGGGAAAGTGTTGAAGACAATGAACACCCTGAACGTCCGCAGACTTCCCCGCAGCACTGAAAACTTCGAAAAGGTTTCTGCGGCTTGTACGTAAGAACAGGCTTCAAACAATAAAGCAAGTAGCAGAATTATTAGGGATATCCAAGACCACCTGACAACGGATACTGACTAAGGAACTTAACATGCATAGGGGGTGTCAACACATCGTTCCTCGCATATTAAGCGAAGACCAAAAGGCAATTTGAATGGAAATTGGGGGGGGGGACACTTAATATCGGCTGTTACTAAAGATCCTTCTCTTCTACCCAGAAATGTTACTGGAGGTTAGAAATAGTGTATTCATACGACCCGCAAATCAAGAGAGCATTGTCAACGTGGAAATCACTGCAATCTCCACGCAGAAAGAAATTTCGCCAAGATCGTTCTAAAGGGAAGGTCATTTCAGAAATGTTCTTCGATATCCAGGGCATTGTGTTTCTGGAATTTATTCCTGAAGGTTACACTTTGAACAAAATACTCTATGTAGACATCCTTCGTCGTTTGCTTGAGTCAATCTGAAAGAAGAGAACAAAATTGTGGGTTGAACAGTCATGAGTATTTTTGCATGACAACGCTCCAGCACACCGATCCCACCCTGTCACTGGCTTTCTTGCGAAAACGAAAACAACAGTTTTGACACTTCTTTCTTACTCCCCTGGTCTCCCTCCCCCTCCCTGGGACTTCAGCTTATTTCCTGAACTGGCACGTCACTTGCAGGGTCGTCGATTTCAATCTGCAGATGAATTTAAAAGTGCATCGAAGGCTGAATTAAAGAACATGGCTAAAAATAGATTCCAGAACAATTCCGAAGATCTTTACAAGTTTAGTAAAAGTGTGTTATTGTTCAAGGGTCTTATTTAAATGGAGGATGTGTTTCAGCAATTTAATTGGTAATATTTTTATGTTATAGACTCAGTCCGAGAACTTTTTAATCCTATTTCATACTTCTAGAATATTGGTGAAATTAGCATTAATAATTTTAATTATTAAGCTGTTGCATTTTTAGTCACGAAATAATTTAATTGGGGTGGAGGGAATTATTTCACAATTTTTTTTTATTTAATTTGTTCTATGTTTAAAATGGAAAGTAATATTATAACTTAGTTTAATTATTAAGATTTGTGTCATTGTAAATATTGAATAAAATAATGAGTTTCTAAAATTCACTTTTCTCGAGTAATTTGCTTGTCGTCATTAAAGTTAAAAAGAAATTCTTCGATATTTTCATGTAAGTTATTTTTTTTTTTTTTTTTATAAAAAACTCAAATTTTTTACTAAAAAAGGTATACAAATTACAGCAAAAAACTCCTTTTAGCTTAGGTATAATCTAACATTAATGCGAGACTTATAAAAAAAATTAATATGAAATAATAAAAAGTAGCATACATAAAAAAGTAATAGTGTGAATTTACGTGGATTTCTCAGAACGTTTATTTCTTTGCAGAATTTTATTTCGCCCTATAACCTTTTCTCTATTTATATATTATGCGCTAGAAGATTTCAGTCAGAAATAGGGTTTTACCTTCTTATTGTTATACTTATTCTGCTCTATGTAATATCATTTTCTTTTTCTGTATATAAATATTTAGAGCAACTGGTCCACTTTTATAGATCGTAAAAATCTGTATACTTGTATAAAACATGCCCTCAATATACATAAATTCCATTTTGTTTGATGTAGCCAGTGAAAAAATAAATATGAACTTCTTTTGATTCTAAGTTTGCACAAAAAGGAATTGTTCTTAACTAAAATAATTACATTCTTATTTTTTTTTCAAGCCAATCTCTCTATTCACTTATAGTTATCATGCAATTATTAATAAACCTCTTTATAGCTAACCTTATCTCACTCGTAAATTTGATAAGAAAAACTATGCAATTGAAGGTAATTAAATTATAATATAGTATGTTATCTATCAATTTTATTTATTTAGAATCGTTTATCATACTTATAAAATTTAGGGGAAATATTAAGTGCATATAACAGTAAAGTATGCTTATAAAATATTTATAATTAACATTCTTCTTCTCGTAGAGTTTTAATTTATTATTCCGAATTAATATAACACTGAAATGTGAAAAAGAAATAAACATAGTAAATAATTAGAAGAAATAAAGTGCATACGTTGTGACAGAAATACATTTTCCTTTAGAATCAAAAAGAATATGCATTCAATTGTGAATAATAAAGAATAGAGAAAAAAAGTGTACTATATTTAATCAATTTTTGTAACTGAAAACCTAATTGTTGAACTTATTGTTACAGCATATTTTCTGAAGTACAATCTAATAAACTTGCTAAGATCTTAAAATTGAATTGATTATATTTAATGAAAATTTAAAGATACCTAATTAATAATGTTACCTTTGATTATATTTAATAATTAAGTTAGAGTGTCATTTGTTAAATATGTACAGTATTAAAGTTTCTAAAATATCTACAATAATTGAAAAGTGTTGTTATACAAAAAGACTAGATATTGCTTTGTTTCTAACTTATAATTGCCTAATGAAATTAAAATGTATTTCATATGCTTTATTATTTGACAAAAACACGCGTTATGCATCTATTTTCATATATGCTTGTAAGTAAAAAACAATTAATAAATTATAAAATTGCAACCCTTAAACTAGATACGGACCCTAAGTTTTTATGCATTAGGAATATAATGAATCTTTTGAAAATATATCATTTTGTGTAATAAAAAGGAAGCATTATAAGTTTTATGTATTATTATTGCCGTTTATGTACCTCGGAATTGTCATTGTTTCATTATAATCTAATTATTCTGTATAAAATAATCGAAGGAGAATTCAATTAAAATTAATTGAGATGGTCAAAAGATTCTCTTCGGCTTCTTTTAATCTTAAAAGTTTCAGTAAAAATTGGGTTCTAATTTAAAAATAAATTCTAGGAATATTAACTATTAGGTAAAAAAAGGAGACTTAATCGACGAAACAAGATTGATTTCACCGCTTGTAACAAGAATAGTATATTGGCTGTACTTTCTGTTGATAACAAAGTAGAAATCTTGTCAGATTATGTGTCAACTAATTAATTAGGACTAACTGAAAAACAAATATAGCATTAATGTAAATAAAAACAGTCCTATTAAATACATGTCTGGAATATATTTATTCACAATAATCATCATGTAAAATCTGTACATGGGAAACTACTTTTTATTATTACATTTATACTTTTATAGTACACTTTAGTGTTAAAATAGGAACAAAACCATAAAAATTATCTAGTTAAAATACTGAATACTTATTCTTATTTATGCAGTACAAAGTACATAATGTCTTAAAGAATACCTAAAAATTATATGTTGCTTCAACATGCGTATTACGAGTTGTTTTGTGTCTTTTATAAAATGCAAATTTACACTTGAAAACCTGCAAACTATACGGTCAAAAGAAAAATAGGAAATTGAAATGAAATGCAATATTGACTGCAATTTGAAATAACAAATTAAATAGAATACATTTTCAATATCATATCATTTTCAATTGTGTCTAACTTTCAAGTATGTTTTATTGTGTCTTTGTGTAATCGTCACATAATTTTTATGAAATTAATTGCCTACACATTTTTATACATGAACACAACATTCTTTAATTAAATCAGCACTAATAAACTGTTTACGTCTTACGCTTATGAAGTATGCTTCATATAAAATATTATTTTGATTAACTTCTACAGATATTTTCAATATATATATATATATACAGATGGTTAAAAGGAATAAATATTCTCTTTTTATTTCCTAATTAATAATTCAATATATTTTAATGGTTAGTAAACCTTCCTGCAGCTTGAAATCATTCATTTCCATAATATATGAAATAAATGTGTATCACTAATCAACTATTTTCCAAAATAATACTTACGACAAGGCAAAATAGGAATAGATGTATAGATACTCTCACACAAAAATGTATGAATTTATATGTAAAAAATATATTATAATTCTGTCTCTCTCCGCAGTGTATGTTGAAATTACTCTCTTTTTTTCAATTTTATATAAAATAAATAAAATGAATGAGAACGTTTTCGTAACTTACACATAATTTTTCTAAAGTACTAGCATTAAAAAGATCGTTATTCTTGCTATATTATGATACCTCATTATACTCTTTTCAGTAGGTTTTCAATTAAAATTATCAAATGTGACAACAATATCATTATAGTGAAAATAACATCCGAATGCATAAAAGAAGAAGTAAAACACATTATTTCTTTGGAGGAGTTTGTTGATAGGTGGTGAGACTGGACCTGAAGAGAATAACATGTCCGGGGCATACGAGAATGAAATTTTCATTAATCATTTCTTTAAAAACCGTTCTTGAGAAATTATTTGCTGTGCTGCGTATGCTATCCTATTCATCTAATCTGCCCCTAACTTGGACTGGGAAACAAATTTTTCCCATTTATCTAAGAAATGTTTTTGTACTTCAGGTGGTACCTTTTTCTTGAGTTGGTCTGTAATGATTAGATTCTTTAATCCTTCAAAATCTGATATATTTAAACCTCCAATTCATTCTTCGAAATAATTTGTTATTTCATAACAAAAATCCCTCCAAGATTTCTCAACCATCTTCTGATGTAGTACGAACTTTTACCTAAAGCTTTCAGGACTCAGTTTAAATTTTTTTAGCAAAATTGTTTTAATATACTTCTTATCCCTAAGTTTCTCTTCTGATTCTCTACTAATTAATTAGGCGATTTTAGTTGGTAGTAACGTTAAACGGCACGATACCCAATCTTTAACATCTATGTTGGCTCTTTTGGCCAGACTTTCGACCAAAGATAAATAAATCATCCCAACAACAAATAAATCATCCCAACAGCTTTATTAGCAATAAACAATGTTGTCCATTGTTATTGATAACCGTTGGTAAGTTTGAATGGCTCTTAGATTCCATTTCCAGTTTTCTCAGTTCAAATTCCATTTGCTTTATTATCTGCTGAGCTTCCAGCTCTCATTGTATTGTCTCCAACTCTCCTTCCTTTTGTTGAGTTTTAACTTCATTTGATTTTTCTTGGTCTTCTCGAATCTGGTATTAATGTTAATCTCTAATGTCCCCTTTACAAACTCTTCATCACAGGATTTACTTCTTACAATAATTTTCTTTAGAGATATTATTTTTCTTTTAGGAATTGGACTTCCCCCTATTTCTTCTTCAAATTATATTAATCTTCTTTTCTACCCTTAGCTAAAAATGCCATGGACCTTACTGTTTAGTAATCTCTTTTCTATACTAAAGAAAGTATAGAAATATATAAATATATAGATAGATATAAAGAGAAATATATTTATAAACTTATAGAGATTTTCTAACAATATATATCGAAAACTAAAATATATATCTGACAATAGATTATATATGGGTTAAATCTAATAATACATTTCTGAAACATATGATACAATAATGGAAAGCAGTAACCAGATTTTTTTTCTTAACTCTATGTCAGCCCTTGAGAAGGAGTAATTAATAAATATTCAAATGAATAGAAAAAAATTCCCTAATAACCAATAATGTGTAATCATTAAACCCTACAAGTAAGCAAACCGTTCGAATGAATATGTTATAATATTCTATCAAAAAAAAAGAACAAGATCAGATATCTTGTTTAGAGTTTGTTCTTCAAAGATTTAAGAACAATTACAAAAATGAAATTTATTTCCGCAATACTGTAAACAACCATTGAATATGAAAACTTTCGATACGCATATTTTGTGTATAACTCAGTTTTGTAAAGTTTCCGATAATGGATATGTTAAATATTACAATAAAACAGAAAATACTCTTTATCAGAACACAACTTACATATAAAACAATCAAACTTATTTATTTTATTCTATGTTATTCGTCAACATTAACAATCCAATCAAAAATGTACTTGCATAATCCTAATGCTTAGAGCATCCATCAAAAATAAAATTCAAGTACATAAACATGCATTAAAATAGCAGCATACATAACCTACATATAACCTACAATTCTGTCGGAATTACTCTATTTATAATAAGCATAAACAATGATACGATATTCGCACAAAAATATCAACAAATAAGAATTGTTCTTATTGAAAACATTTCATGAAAACCATTAAAAATAAATTGGTATCGTGCCAAAACAGAACAAGAAGTTCATAAGAATACAATGATATGAAATTTATATATACAATTCGAATAGATAAAAGTAATTACTAAACAAAATGTATTCAAGATCATCAAAACTGATGCAATGAATCAGATGGACTATCAATTACAAATATGCTGATTACACATGCGTTTAAAAGAACTTTTTTAATTATCTGGGATGGAAATTCTAAATCCAAATAAACAATATTTTTTCCTTTTGAGGTACAAAATATGTTGTAAATCAACTAAATAACATTCGGAATACTAATGCATTCTTTTTTTTCCCTACGGTGAGAAATTGATTCTAATTTTCCTGGCGGAAATTCTCTTTTCTCTGACGAGATATATAACTTGACGTTCCGGGATGGAACAAACTTTTAATTCTATACTTTTAATAATAAATTTTGGCAGACAATTAAAATAGTAAACACTGGGAGTATTATTTACATAGAATATGTGAAAGCTCTCACCTGAAATAATACTGACGACTATGCCAGTAAAACATGTTCCATCCTAGAACGAATGGTTGGAAGGCTGTGGGAGTGGATGTGAAAAGAATAACAAACCTGTTTGGACTTGTTTAGTTGGCAAACTGTAATTATATATTAATGCAGCACAATACACAAACATATACAATAATAAAAAACATCTTACTAATCTCTCAGACAATGCTCTTTTCGCCAGCTAACATGGGGGCCACGTGTTATTCAAATTCTTCCCCCACTAGCATGGAGTTTAGTTGTTCCTATTCATAGATCTATACTGAAGATATAGCATGAAATATACTGCCTATCAGCAGCTAAACCAGTTATTCATAATTATTATGAAACCTCTTGAAAATATTTATCAATTATGGTTAAAGTCTATATTAATTTATAGAGAATAGCTTAACTTTTGTAGAATATATAAACATGAGCAGAAATATAGGTATATTCATGACCTATTCATCTTTTATAAATTGAAAATTATAGATATCACGGCTTACAATAATACTTATTAGACGGAGGCTCTTTTAAACTTTAACATATTCAGAGTTCTATTCTGAAATAACCGCATAAAAATTTCATTTGTAGAAATGAAATGAAAAAATAAATATCAGCAACAAAATAATAATTTATTTACAAAAAGTACAGATAAATCAGTTATAACTTTTATTATTAAAACAATGTATAAAATATGAATATCTAATTAATTATTTTGAAAAAAAAATATTTAAAGCGAGATAAATACATTTATGATTACTTTTAGTCTCATATAACTGGATTGTATCATTCAATCTAATAATAATTGAATTGTAAAGTAAGTTAAAGAGGGAAGGTTTGTTTTAAACATTTTTAAATCAAAGGAAATAATATTTAAAATGCAATAATAATTTTTTGTTAGATGATTTTAAATAGTTAATTTTACAATCAATAGATGGTAATACTGCATATATTTTGCATGAGTCTTATATAAAGATTTTTCTTAACTTTAAGTTTGTAGTTAAATTTAATTTGAAAAAAAATTTAGCTGTTGATTAATAATTACTACAATACTTTTCATTATTACAAATAATTTTGTCAATATTCTGTGATTTAATAATCATGAAAAGGGGGGCCATTTCAGAAATTAGGACTTGATAAGATTAGAAGTAATTTTTTAACTTAGAATGATCTTAATTACATTAGTAAACAATTCTTATGTTTTTGAAATTGTATATATTTTGTAAGGAAAAACTTTTTAAGCGAATTTAACTTGAAATTAATTTATTTTAAGACGTTAATTTTTTCGGATTGGAATCTGCGAGCTAATAGCGTCCTCGTTCTGTTGAATTTTGCTAATAACCTTTTTGTTATAATGTATTAGCCGAAAGGAAATGTTTGGATTGCAAAAAATTGTTTACCGACACATTCTTGTGCAACACAGGAAATCAGAATTTAAATTAATTTTATTTCCATGTTTGATCTACATTGTCTTTCTTAATTGTTTTTAATGATTACTCTAATAACTGAAATAATTAGCAATTATGTATATATATATATATATATATATATATATATATATAT
>BMAW01132732.1:0-11633 GCA_019974015.1 Nephila pilipes | reverse complement strand
ATATATATATATATATATCACGATATCTCTAAAACTATACAACCGATTGATTGACTTGAAATTTAGTATAGTTAGTTACTCATTTTGCGACGTAGACGCTCACTAAGAACGGATTTTACGGAATTCTTATCCAAAATGTCATTTTCATCCGTTAATCTTTTCTTATCCATCAATTATGTCATTATTGGCGACTTTATCGCCAAAAATGACATGACCGACGCCAAACGGAATATATTTTTTTTATATGTATTCTGTGCATTGCTACCAATTAAGTTTACTTGGCGATATTTGCGCGTGCGAAATGGAAATAATTTAATATTGAGGCGCTGATGAAGGATTGGCAAGAGCGGGATTTATCATTATAATGTAAATTTTGAGCCCCGAAATTCCTACATTTTGAGATTTATCACCAAATATCTTCCACCGCCAAGTCGAAGCATTTCAATGACCTTGCATTGTGAATTTTAAAAAGCTATAGTATTGTAACCCCAGCTGATTTCCGACCGCTTTGCTCAGCAAACGATAATTTTTTATAGTTGTGGAACCTAGGCGTAAGTTTTAAATTTATGAGAAAGTATTTTATGATTAATAATGATTGATAAATTACATTTGTAAATCTAAACGCAATCTTGCGAAGATATTGAAGTTGGCTTTTAACAAATAAATAATAACAGTATGTTATTAATGTCATTGATAAAAAAAATAAGTAGCTATCAAAATATTTATTTTGATGTACGCATTAATTGTAACCTAATGTTTATTGCAAAAGGTTTTTTTCTGTATTTTGATTATTTTTAGATTTTGGTTTCTAAAAAAATAAATGTTTTTATATTTTTTAAAATGACCGAATATTTTATCGTTTTCAGAATACAGAATTATTTTAAATGCTATGATTTTTTAAGAGCTATTCTGTCTTATTCAATTGCAGTTCCTGATATGCTGCTAGCGTAATAGAGCTATCCCTTTGCAAAAAGGATAACGTAATACGGGTGACTTTTTGCTAAAAATTTTATTATACTTTATTTTTTTGTTAGTATTTTTTGTTGAATATTTAAATAATTTGATTTAAAAAAATTAATTTCGGTTATATTTTTTAAATTGAAAAGTATTTAATTGTAGGTTAATACAAATTGATTTTTCATATTTACTTTTTAGTTATAATTTTAATAATGGATGTTAAATATATTTGAATAGATGGAATACCTACTCCTTTCAAAGTTTTTAAAATTCTTGGCGACGGAGCATGTTTATTTTCGTCTCTGTCTTTGCTGGTGTTCGGTGACATATCGATGGCGCATAAAATGAGAAATATTATTGTTTCTCACGTGTTTTAACAACTAGGATCGGTTTAAATGCTACACTCAAATGCTATCTGGCGCCTCTTATAATACTAACGATTTATACTTTACCGAAATGTGTAAACCAAACACGTATGGATCTATTTGCGATATTATGGCGGCGGCAGAGCTATTTCTCTATCAGTTCGAAGTGTATCAAGGTGGCTGCCTTATAGCTTCTGTTGGGGAAACAATTCAGGGGGAAAAAGATAACGTTTTACGGGAAACTTTAATAGTGGTCATTTTGATGTTTATGTTGAAATAGTTGGATTAACAAATAGAAGTAAAGTTAATCCTGATGATGATAATGTGAAACAAAATGAAGAAAATGTGTCATCTTTAGTGTTTCAGCCTCAAGAAAATGTGTCTGTGTTAGTTTCAAAGACTCAATCATTATCTAACATTGATTTATCAAGTTCAAGTGAATCAATTATTAATGATGTAATATCTATTCAACTAAATAAAGGTTAAAAAAAAAAAGAAAAAAAAATTCACAAATTCAATTAGATATAAACAAGTAAGACAAGCTGCTACAAAATATACTCAAAGTCATTCTGAAGTACATAGAGAAGCTTCTTCAAAATATACTAAAAGCCATCCTGAAGTACATAAAGCAGCTGTAAGAAAATACTTTTCTAATAACCCCCATGTGAATCAAGCAGCTGTAATTAAAGTACTATGAAAAAAGATGAAAAGTTAAATTAGCGCCATAGACTTCCAAAAATTTGTCTGGGTTTAAATATGAAATATATATTGACTATTCAAATGATAAAATTGTCAGTATTGGAAAATATTTGCCTTGTTCGAGGTGCCGTGCTTTAAAATGGATAGAAGAACTTCAAGGAATGTGCTGCAGTGGTGGTCAAGTCCAGCTTCTTGCTATTAGATCCTACCCTGAACCTTTGAATAGTCTTCTTAGCCATGAGTGATCAGATTTCAGAACATTTTCTTTCTACAATTCGTAAGTATAATGGATGTTTTCAGATGACGCCATTCGGAGCTAAAGAATTGAAGGAAGGAAATTTTATGCCAACATTTAAAGTCCAGGGGCAGGTATACCACAGGATAGGTAGCCTATTGACTGAGCGGCCTCAACAACCTTCTTTTCTTCAGCTTTACTTTCGCTGTGATAATGAAAGTGAAAAAAACATTCATTGTGGTATTTTCCCAAGTGTTAAGCCAGAATTAGAAAAGGCGCTACATGAACATAACATGTATATTCACGATTTCAAAGCTGCTGTTGATTCAGTTCCTAAAGACCAAAAAGAGTTTAAGGTTATAATTAATGCTGATAAAAAAAACCATCTGTAGGACATAAAGGTCGTTTCAATGCTCCCATTTTCTTGATATTTTATGTATAGGTTCCAAAATATAATATTATCGTCTGCCCAGCGAAGCGGGCGGGTATCAGCTAGTATATATATATTGTTATTAAAATGTTTTGTTCCAGTAAAATTCTCAAGAGCTAAAAAAGGCAACTAGCAAAAAAATATTTTCGTAAAAATTTTGTAGGTTATATAGTCAAATTTTTAAATGATTCCCATTAAAAGTTTTCAATCGGAAGTAGTTAAAATTATTATCTCTCGTATTTAATTTTTGCAATTTGCATTATAATAATTAATTGTAATAGTTATCTACAAACTGTTATAAGGTATATTTTAAATTGTTTCAAATTTTTATTTTAGATTAAGCGCTCATAGTTAATGCTTAAGTTTCATTTGGGAAAGATCATACTGAAGAAAGTATAGTGCAAAATCATCTCTTAATGGTAATAACATGCATCAAAAAGAATTGCGCAACTTTTTCAAGTTTAGTTTTCCATAATAAATAGACATACTTTTTCTTAAAAAAAATACTGATAAGTACAAAAGAAAAAATATGCACTTGATGTTTCACATTTATGTGCTGTATACACACACACACACATATATATATAATATCATGAGAGAAAATATTAATATAAAATAAATTATAGTATAATTAAAACATTAATATTTGACAATCATAGGATCTTATCATTTATAACTAACACTAAAATAAAATTATTACTATAAAAATAACAAGGTTTTTTTATACTTCGAACTTGTTATTGGTATAAGAATCATTCCATTTTATTGTTCCTCGTCATTTAATGACTGTAAAGCTTATAGATATATTCACTATATAGTAACTAATAAATAATCCATTAAATTTGAAATTTTAATAAACTGCAATCGAAATTTACAAAAGGACAAGTAACGCTTTTCATATGAGAAGAAGAAAAAATGTCTCTGAATAATAATCATGAAGAAAAAAAATTTAAGATTTTGGAACATTCAAGCTAAGAAAACGTATAAATTACTCACCACAATCAAATTAATATTTAAGCAAATCAGGTAAAAATTTATTTAAATAACTCAGCAATCTAAAATTTAAAACCTTAAAAACTCAAAAGTTCAAAGCAACTATTAAATAGCCAAACTATTTAAATTAAAGCCAAGTGATGAAAAAGCAAAATTTAGAATAATGGAAATAATGTAATTAACATTCGTATAGTACCATACTTTAGAATGAAATAATGTGCGTTTACACTGGTGATTACTGATCAAACTATAACACTTCAGTGAATTCCATTGTAAAAAAGACAGTAATCAGCAAATTCAGAAATTCGACCACAAAAAATGGTAAATATCTTCAAATTAAATACAAAATACTAATTTACATTGAAAACAATAAAATCATCAATATATCAAAATAATTTGAAATTATTGTTGTCTCTAAATTTATATTCAAAGAAACAGCCTTATCAAAACTATCAATAGTAAATAATAAATATTTTGTAATATTTTTCCAGCTAGAGTAATGGAAGTATTTGAACAATTAATCGCATTTCTAAATTTAAAAGAAAATTTAGAAGTTAAAAATAAGTGAGGAAATTTTCAAAGTACAACCTATTATTTCATATAAAGCTTTAATTCTATTGGCTATTTCTCAATTACTAAAGTTCAAATACTTCAATTCTTCATTAATATAAAATATTTTTGGAAACCTCAATAAGTAAATTAAAACTCACAGCTAATTTTTTTTAAATAAAAACATCGTTAAATTTTTTCTGTAATATAATGGTAGTTATTAGAAGTAATTATTCCGAAACCGGTACCTTTATTCATAATTTCTCTCAAAATTTTTCAACAATATTTAGATAACCTGTAATCACATGTTAGTATATTCTTCATTATTGAAATCTTTAAATCCTTACAATTACATTCATTAGAACTCCACAATTATTTACAATTATCATAGTTATATAATTATTTACAATTATCATAGTTATATAACATACATCCCATATTTTTATTAAATTTATAAGCTTTTATTTAATATCAATATTATAAATAGGAGTTAAGTTTTTATGCTTATAAAAATATCGTTAAAGTTTATTTTATCAAAAGATTTATTCATGAATCTAATACAACAATATTCTACATTCTAATTATCACTATAACACGAATTAAATTTATATTTATTAACCAAATAATTACATATATCCTTAACAAAATGAAGACAAGTACTATCTATTTTATTAACATTTAGTAATAAAATTTATAGAATTTTAATTTCTCTCTTTTCTTTACACTAAAAAGAGAGTATTTAATACTTTTAATATTGACGTCCTTTTCAATTTTATCGTTTAATATGTATACATTTTACTTTAATGGCTTCCAAATCCCCAAACATTTTCTCTTTTTATTTCTTCCCTTACATTCTCTTTTCTTTTCTGTATTAGAAATATCGAGTTTTATGCATCATTGATTTCCATAAAAATATTCTTTGCAGTCATTTTGTTTAAATATTTGCGTAAGATTTCTGTTGAAAACTGAAGTATGAAGATTATAAGGGTATATGGTATTATACTCTCTAATATAATAATTTTCAAACCAAAACCTTCTTTTAATGTTAGGAACTATCTTAATAATAGTTATCTCTACGTTTTCAAATTTATGACTATAAAAGTGTCTAATTTCAATTTTATTGCAATTTTTTACATCCCTAAATTTAATAGAGTATCATTTCTATGTTGATTAACATGAAAATTAATATTGTTACAAGTTTGACTAATATATTTATATTCACAAATTTTACACTTACGTAAACACAGTTTAGAGTTTTACAGAAATAAAATTTTTAATTAATATTAAATTGTTCATTATCAATTATTTTACATGTTTTTCACCTCTTGTTGTTACAGATATTGTAATTTAATTTATCAATTTGAGAGTTATCACAATATTCCAAACTTTGTAAATAATCCTCATGTTATAATTTTCACACTTTTGTGTATCAATCATTTCATCAATCAGTAGAACATATTTAGAATATTTATGACTTAAATAAAAGTTGTAGGTGTATTCATTTCGATAATAATCAACAATTTCATGCACATTGCATTTCACATTTTTATTCGTTAATTTAACATTGTCACACGTCACACATCTTTTTAGAACCTTACATCTTTCACACAACTATGCATCTAAGCAATTCATATTTACTATTATTTCTACTACAGTTTAAATCAACAGTTTTTTTTAAAAAAATAACACCAATCATAATCCTATAATTTGAACAGTAAAAAGTATAGGTAAATGAATTTACAAAATAAATCCAACTACAAACTAAAATGATCAATTTTTAAAACCCAAATACAAGATAAATACTTTTGTATTAAAACTCTATTCTTCATATATATCAAAATATATTCTTATCTTGAAAAAGACAAGAAAACAAGTATCAGATATCAATACAAACTAACTTTCGAAAAACAAAAGTTAACCACCACCAAACATCAAAGAAATACCAACTATGTAACATCACAATAATCATAACAAAATTAAACCAAATTCAAACAAAAGCAAATACGGTAAAGTATTAACTATCTTGCATATATAATATTGCGAATATATCATAATATTACGAAACCGAGCAGAAACTAATTCAGAAATATCAGTTTAATTGCCAGTTCTAAATTTAAGATCCTAGAATCCATTCATAAAGTAAAGTAAAAATAAAAGCATTAATTTTGAAGAATAAAAAATTACTCAATCCAAATTTATGAAAAGTATACAACAAATTAAAAGATACAATTAAGAAAGCTGCATCAAAACCAAAACACTTAAAAAGTTACGAAATGGAGGAAACAAAAGAATATTATGAAAATGTTTTAAGAAAAAACAAATAAATGTGAAATACAAAATACTTAAGAAGCAAGAACAATGAATATTAAATATAGAAAAATGCAAAAACAAGAAGATATAGTAAAAATTAAAATTGATACATACTAATACAAGATAATATTTTAAAAAAAATTTAAAATTAGAATAACAATCAAAAGAATAAAAATATGAGGAAATAAAAAAAATAGACAATATAGATACAATTATGATATCTATTAGCCTCAAAAACTAAATGTAAGAAATATAAAATTCACGTATTCTTCAAATTTTACTCAAGACCAACACAATTTAGGCGCAAATGCTACCATTATATTGCATAATAATATATTACTTTTATTTAAACAAAACACAAAATAGTAAATTTCACTAACAAATAACATTCTATGCATATCCAAAACTAAAGGAAAACAACTAAGAAATAAACACTAATAATTTAAAGAAATCAGTGATAATCAAATTAATATTTATGCAAATTGAAAAAAATACATTTTTTAATTAGCTAAGCAATCTAAAATTTAAAACCCTAAACACCCAAGACTTCATTACTACTATTGAAGAACCTAACAATTTAATAAAGTCAAGCGATAGAAAAGCAAAGTTTAGAGTTATGGGTATTTATATCAGAAAAGTAAAAATTAGTACGTTGTTTAGAATATTTATCATACTTTATAGAATACTATATTTATTTCTCAGAATATACTAGTGCATTATATAAGAACAACAAACTTGAATATAAAAGAAGTACGAAATAATTTCAAAACGGAAATAAAATTTACCTTTCGCAGCTTAAACGGAGTACTAGTTCTCTCCAAAATCAAATCAGAAATGAACATCTGGCGAAACACTACCACCCTCAAACTAGTAATGGAATTATCATATTGGTAATGTCTGTCATCAGGATCACTCTCATATTCCATTAGCCTTGAACATCGCGCGGGAACATGTGTTTCCCCTACCCCCCCCCCTTTTTTTTGTTTCGTAAACTGATGAAACTTTTCCCTCAAATCCATATATTTTCTAATAGTTATTATGAAACAACTATAAATTTGCATGGGGTATTTTCTGACGAGTGATTGATCTTAAAGATAAATCTGTTACTCATTCCATTTCCACTAAAATATATTCTTTCCATAATTTAATTAATTTACCTGCTTTATTGTTATTAATATAACGAAAAAAGAAAAAGAAATCGTTGAAATGTCAAAAACAAACTATTTTATTTCAAGCAGATCCGAAAGTTTCATTTAATCATAAACAACGTTAAAAATTTATGTTCGGCATCTCATAAAATAAAAAATTCTAAGACATGAAGATGAACAAATTATTTTGATAATGTTTTTGAAAAAACTATAAGCGACGAAAGTCTCGAGTGTTGCTACAGCAAAATTTGTACTGTAAAATTTCACTTTTCACTCACGGTGTGGAAAAATGGTCATGATGTTCATACTGTAATAGCAATGCATAATGATTATCCTTCCCCATCAAATTGCAGCTGCGGTAGGCTAGTAATCATAGTCGAGGACTCACGGCCACCAGTTTCATGGAGCCGTGGGTTCGAGTCTATGCTATTAAAGACCCGCGGTGTCGCCGAGGCTGATGCACGTTAAATCTGTCGTGGCTCAAAGTCCTCTCATTGACGTGGTGGGGAAGTTAGGAGAGAGTGCTGCCAGCTCGGGTGTCGTCTTCGTCAATAGAACGAAGTTCGAAATTGCGAGGTCCGTCACCAATAACTTTTTTGTTGCTTGTACGTAAAACCAAACCATCCGCATTGAATTACTTACTCTGTCAACTGAATAACTGCAAAACTTTCATATCATAAATAAATATGCGCATTTAAATTGTAAAAATTTCGTATTTAAAAGGAATAAAATGATAAGTCATGAAAAGAAGTGACAAAATTAATGGAGTCTATATGGAACATATTATTGAGAGATAAGGCTCCAAACGCGTAATGCTATTATTTATCTTTTGTGAAATTCCGTCGTTCTCTAGATTTGGGATCTGTATGGCTCCCAAAATTGAGTGAACACCTTTCACTTTCTTCCCGAAAAGTCTAAAACAGTATAATTAAATACGCATTTAATATGAACGGAAACGATAAATGGCACATAGCAACATGTATAAAATTAAGAAACAAAGATAAAGAATCGATAATATTTTAGAGAACAAATTCTTTACGTTAAAGCTCCATTTTTCATGGTCACCAAATTGACTATACACACTATACAAATTGCGATTTTGCTTTCACTATTTTTCTTTATAATGAATTAGTAATAAATAAATCAGTCAGTTTTGTATTCATAATATACCAATATTTGATTTTCAGAAGTAAAAAAAAATTAGATGGGAAATTGTGCTCCAGAATTTAAACTAATATTAAAGTTCCAAAAATTATCATTCTGATGTTCGAGGCAGGTAATTTTCTGAGCGGTATTGTAAAGGATGTTCAATGTAGAGTTACGGAAGAATACTAAAAATTGTTCAGAAGTATAACACATTTGAGTAAATTGCAAAATATCCTGGATAAAAAAAAATGTGTCTTTTATTTCGAAAAACCAAGAGAAACATCATTCGAGAAATAAGAAAAACTCCTGTAAGAGAAGCGCTGTAAAAATTGCCTCGTCTGTTCCAAAAAGATGCGTTTCAGCAGAAACAATTCAAAGATTACACCGAGACATATATTATAATGGTCCTGCAGCTAAGAAAAAAATCTTTCATTTCCAAAGCAAGTAGAGAAAAAAAGAATTACATTTGCTGAAATTCATATATTCAGTGATGAAAGCTATTTCAATGGTTTGAGAAACGATGGTATGTTTGGCGGAAGCCTAATTCTGAATTACTTCCCCTATACTCCATCCTCACTGTTAAGCATGGTAGTGGTTTGGTTCTTGGCAAAATAGTTCTACGAGAGATTTCCGAAATAGGCAAAAAAAAAAAAAAAATTTCCCTGTCACCCCTCTCAATAGACTAAATTCATATGACGTCCTGACCATGAGAAACAGTTATCACGTAATACCCTCCGATGTAAACAAGTCTTGAATTCGTTTGTTTAGCACTGCGTTTGTGAAATGTGTTATGCTTCATAAGCTTTAGTAACTTACATTTTACTATATATATATATGCTACCTTTTAATTGAATGTTACATTTTACTATATATATATGCTACCTTTTAATTGAATGAGAAATTATCCCGCAACTTTTTTCATGTCTTGTTTCAATATAAATGTTGAAATAATTTTGGATTGCTGTAACGTATTAAATTAATCTTCTATCAACAAGCTAAAATAATGCTTCCAATTTATTTGGGAAAAAGCGTAAATAATAGAAACCACGTATCTTCTCTGCAGTAAAATTGAAACGAACTTCAGATTTATAGCATTGCTTTTCGGAAGGCTGGGGTATCCAAAGAGGGCAAGAAATTTAGCCTTTTCTACATGTGCAAAAGAAATCTTTTATTCTCCCCGTAAAAATTAATTTTACAGGAAGATATTATCAAAGAGTTGAAGATTAAAAATGTAAATTTAGTTATTTTTATAAGGAAAATATTAAGGACCATAGTAAAAAATAGTAATAATAAATAAACGAAGAAATTGTAGTGAATTAAAAGGTAAAATTAAGGGGGAAGAAACGTAAGGAAAATTGTCATGCATATCTATCAACAGAAATGTTGCTATGAGTTATTTTTGAAGATGTTCAATATAACGATATTATTTAACAACCTACAGAAGTATATTTAATTAGTATTATTTTTATAGAGTAGAAAATTCCTGAGCATGTATTAATTTATCGTGATAAAACTAAGCAAACAAAATGTATAATTGCATTTTATTCCTATAGAATGAATAAGTTTACGATGAAAAAAATATATATTCTATTAATCGTAATTGTTGCATGAAGTGGCCGTGGTGGTCATTTTTAATCATAAAAGTTTCTCGCTTTTTCCTCCCATAAAATTTTTTTTCAATATAAATTTTTAAAATTCATAAATTCATAGTTATAGTTTTGGAAAATATACTATTGTTATAATGTATTAAGAAAAAAAAAGTTTCAAGATAGTAAGGTTGTAAGGGTTTTTGGTCGAAAGGAAGGGTCGACATATTCTAAAACACTTAATTTATTTACTGCTCAGCTAGAAGTCTATTCTATCTCTCCCCTTCTCTCTTTCTTGAAAGCTTATACTATATGTATCAGTCTTAATTTGCATGATCACGTTCTCTTCTTCGGAGGAAGCTTTCTAATAAAAATAATTTCTAAGGACCGAAAATTCCCCTAGAGGACTGTTAGTGACAAGATTGCGGATAGAGCCGTCACAATGTAACGCTTTTATTTTGTGAGTTCAAGTTTGAAACTTCAATTAATTCTTCAGAAACTTCAATTAATTCTACAGAAAAACATAAGAAACAAAATTTTTAAAAAGTGTAAGGGAGATGTTACGTTACTAAAATTATCCAGGTAAAATAATCTTTATTACAGCGATTTTATCAATATCTTATTTATTTATATATCTTATTTATAATTCAGTCAATGCATACACAAGACCGAAGGTAGTATAACTGTAATAATTTCTTATTATTAGTTTTAATTAAGGGAAACATGCTCCAAATTTCTTCCTTATAAGTGTACCGTGATTATCAAATTTTGAAAAATGGTCCTCATACTCTGTTAGCAGTGAGAAGTGGAAGAATTTTATATTCTCAGTCGTGTACCGCAATTTGAATATTGAGTTTAGTTAAACTTGAATCAGTTCTTTTATGGTATTCAAAGGAACTGTAAGACCACACTGTACAAGATTTTTATTTACATGAAAATTTGCGGATGAACTGTATTTTGTAGAGAAATATCTACCTGTGAGAATCTACTTTCTTATTATTTACGAGCTTTTTATGACAAATGAGACACAAGTCAGAAGACTTTAAATAATTTTATATAACTAATTTTTGAGAACAGGAAGTCACTTCTAACAGAAATATTGTTAAGTCTTAAGTTAAATATTAAGTAAAAGAATTCACAAAGTATAACAATTATATTAAGAGTTTTTTTTTTTTTTTATCATTAAAGCTTATTAGGATACATTGAAGTAATCAC
>BMAW01132729.1:149510-162040 GCA_019974015.1 Nephila pilipes | reverse complement strand
ATAAACAACAATATATATATAAATATATATATAAACAATAACAATATATATATATATATATATTTATATATATATATATATAAACAACGAGAGAGAGAGGATGCACAAATACAAAATGAATGAAACATCACTAGCTCCACCCTCCCGTCCCTTGTTTTTTCCTTAACAATAACGGAATTTTATATATATATTTGCTGTAAAAGTATAATTTAAGAAACTATTTAACTTTGTGACGTTTGGCTATTCGCGGTTTCTCTTCACTAACCTTGGGGACTTTTAATTAAGATTGATTGCATTTGCTTAACAACCTTTGCTCAACCAAGAATGAAATGTGATTTTGGTAAAACAAGTAGAAAGGAAGTGAAGTTGGAGAGTTAGGAAATATATAAACTCCTACTGAGAGTCGCGATAGAGAGGTTGAAGTAGGTGGTTGGATTAAAAGTTGAGTGATTAAAGATATTTAGTTATTCCAGTGATCAACATTTGTTCCAGAGTCTGAGTTGCAGTCGAGGAAGGTTTAGTGGTAAGAGTCTGTTAGATTATTATTGGTAGATTGAGCTAAGGCAGTAAAAACCTTGCCCGGAATAGCATTCATAATTGTTGTTATATTAACTAGAAGTTAATAAATTGCTTAATTACTGTTCTAATGTCTCTTTGATTGACTTATTGAGTCTTAGTGTTTAATCATTGAGTTTAGCTATGGCCCAAGAGGCAGCCAGGAAAGGGCAACCCTTACAACTTTTATAACATTTTTACTCAAATCATTAATATTTCCTTAATAACATTCCGTTATTTAACTTTTCATATTATGTAACGATATGTGTTTTTAGATATCTATAAGTTTAAATAGTTCTACATCAAACTTTCTAGAAACACGAAAGCCAAAAACAAGCTCTATATTTTCTTCTTTTTCCGTAAATAGTAAATCTATAACTAGAAGAAACACAACAAATGATAAGGTCAAAACATCACATATATTTGTCACTCCCGATAGTTTCAAAAGATTTTCACGAAATCTATCTTACGAATGCTGTGAGATTTCAGTACGTGGAAAGAATAAGTTTGTGTTTCTAAGAGCTTTTTTTCCCCAAAAAATTTCAGAAACGAGCCATTTATATAAGCAAAATGCTGAGCTTAAAGTTTCATCGTCTAGTTGTTTATTAATGTATTATTAAAAAGAAATCAAACACATAAAAATATTCTGAGATAAAATGAAAAAAATTGCTGCAAGATCTTACAGAATTTGTGTAGATGTATTTATTTCTAGTTTCTAGTCTAGTTTAAGTAATGTTTCGATTTTGATGCGTTTTTTCATTTTTCATATCTGTGAATGAATTTCTTAACATGTTTCGTCCCTAAATCCCTATGTTTCTTTAATTGTTTTATTACAACGCTTTAAAATCTCAAATGAATGAATTGTTTAAATACATCAAGAATTCTATTCAAGCCTTTTTCTAAAGTTTATTTAAATATTAAGTATATAAATCTTTAATGTAAAATATCGTTTGTCATTAACTGTACTATGAGGCTCTATCGCTCTTTTCCCTTCAACTAATCTTTAGGACTTTTATTTGACGTTGATTGAATTAAAAATTTTCTCCAAACGTAAGAAATGTAACTTATGTAAATTAGAATATAAGTTTTAAAGTATAGCAAACAGATTTAAGGAGATGCTTTTGGATGATGATAGAGATGTTGAGCTGAAGTTAGAAAAAGAAACAACTGTATCATACTGAGTTGAGTAAGGAACTTTAGGAGTGAACAAGAAGAAGATCCAAAAAGGATCAGAGAGTCGAGCCCTCATAACATGAACTACTAGGTCCTCAAACACATTTGGCTCATTAAAAATAATTAATAGGTTATTATATTAAGCGATGAAGTTATGAGCGAGTATGAAGGAAATTCATAGTCTAGAAATTCACAATTTTGGAAACTTAAAACATCCAGTTTTATTAGTGCAGCCTTCCGCACACCATCCCGTAACATTTGTTTTACTTACTAACAAGACAGGAACATATTCGTCTTGCCATTACCAATAAAAAATATTGAATATTATGTAAATAAATAATTTAAGATAACCCAGAAATAATTTATAAATAATTTAAGAAATACCCAGTAATATCAATAGCACTTTTTTATACATTTAATAACATTGATTGAGAAATATATTTTCCGTCTTTGCTTAGGAATTCTTGCCAACAAAATGGTAATTTGTTAATACTATTTTTGAAAAATGTCTTCTCCTTAGATTCAAAGATCTTAGATAGTGTTAAGTTTACGTATGCCACAATTGTTCTTTTAAAAATTATGCAGGGATTTAAACATGTAATAGAGGGTACTAGATCTGAGGAGTATGGTGGATGCACTAGAAATTTCTAGCCTAGCTCCATGATTTCTTGACGCATCACCACAGCTACTTGTGGTTAGGCATTATTATGACGCAATGTAATATGCTTCACATTATCTTCGAATGCTTTGTTTCAATCATCATTTTGTTGTCAGTATATATCTGAATAGAACTTTTTGTTAGGTTTCAAAAGCTCGAAATGTATTTTTTCATGAACGTCTCATCCTTAGCACATCATTCTCTTATTCGGGCTTAATCTCGATTTAGAAATGAAGGAGACAGATAATCCGTGCTTCAAATATACTCTTTTCGTAACGATGTATTCGAAAGTAATCAATTTTTCATTAGTATCCTTCACCATTTAGTATCCGGTGTAAAATGGGTTTATTTTTCCTTCAGAGCAAACAAATATGTGCATATGACGATTCGATTAATGAACTTTTGTCCACCTTACTCATAAGGCACCCACTTATAATGTTTATAGACCAATTCTATTAGTTACGGAGATTATACTGTACAATAAATATTATTATATGTGTTTGAAATGTATTCTTATCTTTCACTTCACAAATGGACGGAACTTTCCAGTTGATCTAGTATTTTCTAAATTAATTTCACATATGGCTGGAAGTATATAACAATTTGATATTATGAAACCTAGTTAAGAGTATTTTTGCGTCAAATATTTGATACATTCCAAAAGTTCTAAATAAATAAATATTTTTAAAATACATTAAAATATATGTATTTTTCCTTAAAATGTAAATGAAAGCAATCCGTGAAATTCACTCTTAGTCCTTCATTAAGTGGGATCGTATTCTGTTAATATATCACTTTCCGTTGTCCCATTTCTAAAATAACTTCAAGAAAATAGATTGGCAGAAGTAATAGTATCGATAGATTCTACTTCCCCTCACTTTTCTATAATTTATTTTAGCATATTTTGTACGATATAGAGTGATTTGTATTTTCTTTTTAAGTACAAAGATGGGTTCATAAAAACAGTTTGATGGAGAAATTGTTTTTCCAATTCTGAATATATCAAAAATCAATATTGTAGTCGATATTGCTTTAATTTGGACTACGTCAAAACTGGACATAAAGTAATTTCTTAGACCACGAAAAACATTTCTTTGTGATTGTGATTTTTTTTTCTCTTCGATAGGTATTTTTTTGCTCATATGGAGCTAAAAGGCCTATTTTATTATAAAACTCAGAACAGAGTCATTGTTTAGTAACGTTGCTCTTATGGGACGAAGTTTGCTGGATTGATTAGCCCGTTTGGGCTATGACCTCTGAAAGTCGATATGACCTTTGTGAGCCAGCTTTTCATTAGTTTCTACTTTTGCTCATACTCTAGAAAAATAGTGGTATATACTTTTTATAAATTGAAAATGATTGAGAAAACTCAAAAAGTGGAATTTTTAGAGGCACTTTAGTTAAAAACAGGCCTCTCTGTCTGATAGCCGCATTTAGAATTGAGGGGAAACGTCCTATGAAACGACACAAAGCCAGGTTTCTTGGTAATGGATTTTGTAATTTCGAACCTTTGTCGAGGATGGCACTTCAACTGAGTACCTCTTTCTCCAAATTTTGCCATTGTTCCTAAGAAAGGACTTTGATAGTCTTAACGTGTGTAACCACACGATGAATCTTTAGATGTATCTAAGATTCAAATCAAAGACTCAATGGAAAATAATCCCGATCCTGATTTTATGACCATGACTATATACTGGTCTACCGCAGCTATCTTAAACTGAGATTTTGTTTTATATTTAAACGAAATTCTATATATTTTTTTTTATTTTGTATTACTTGATCTCCTATCTCATTGTCAATTCTAAATATAATTTATATAAAAATTAAGTATACCATATAATGATTAAGAGATTAAAATGCGAATTATAATAAGTGTATTACCTTGTATATATTAAGAATTGCGGAATTATTTAGCCAATGAAATATATGTGTTAGCTTTTTAATACATTTTGTTCAAATATTAGCTTAATACGAACTGTGAAGTTACTGAATGTTAAAAATAAGTTCAGCATTCATAAGTTTTCAAAACTCTATAATGTATATTAAAAGCAGGAAACATTGAAATACCACATTTCTTTAAATCAAATACCTAAATTAATGATATGTTAATACGAGGGCCGTTCAATAAATTATTGAAATTCCTGGAAGTGATGTTCGTAGCATCCATTTTAGTAAGCATCGTGACTCACTATACAAATGACTAAGTCTTAGCTACCTGTGTTCGTGACGCCTTTAGCATCTCAAAAATTCTTCGTCATAACTTTTCTAGCCGATAAGACCATTTTCACCTTTTTTGAAGGGATTCACCAGAAACAACTCAACGTTTTGATTTTTGCTTGATTTCCTGAGCATCATGATCAATCCATTTCTTACCGCTGGTGACAACTTGACGTGGTAGCAATCAAAATTTGATTTCGCAGCAAATGGCTACCAAATCAAACCCAATATTAGAATCAATGTGAAGTTTGTTTTAGTTCTGTTTAATATTCAATGAGAGTATTTTTTCCAACCCCGTGGAGGGAGAGGACTGTTGTTTGGCCTTGGTGTCTCGGTGGCTCTTTGAACCCTGGACCTGGGGTCCGAAAAAAAGTTTCGACTGGTCGCTTTTTCTTATGCCTTTACTACTGGACTAAAATAAATTCCATCTTAATAATGCAATCTGTTTTTCCCTTTAGCTAGTTATTTAAGGCGTTTTAACTTCTGGTACTGTTGTTGAAGAGAGACGCTGCAAACAGACGGTATGATACGGCACATACAGATAAATGATAACCACAATTTACCTTAATAAAGCATGCCATTTGTTTTCAAATACAAGGACTATTTGAACCACTTTTATGTTATCTTTTCAATTAATCAGGATAAATACTTTTATTCCTATTTTACTTTTTTTGCTTTATCTCTATTCATTTCTTTTCAAAATATGCATAAAACATTATAAAATGTAAATTGAATCATCGATATTCATTGGAAGTTCCAAAGCAACATTTTCTTATAAATATTGTACATTTTAAACTCTCTATTATTTTTTTTTCTTTAAATTCCTTACAAAATCAATTCTTTATTTTTTTGAAAAATTCAGATGATACTGAAACAAAAATAATCTAAACCTTGAAAGAAATGGAAAAGACGTTATTGACATATAGTTACATATAACGATAAAAAAGCTCTGATATATTAATTTCCAGAATATAACGAACTGCTCTTGATTGTTGAATAGTTTTTTAAGTCAAAAACACATTTAAATCAGTAAAACTTCTTTTATTAAAAACTTGTACTTTATACTTCAGATAGAGCAAAAAATAATTTTATAAAAATAAGTACTTTTTACTAGTCAAGCAGGTGGTCTGGATATTTAATCTTTTTTATCTAACACATAATCACTAAGTTTATCATTTACATAGATATATAAAAAGTCAGTGAACACATTTATGATCTTCATAATGTTTCTAGTGACGATATGTAATGAGAACTAAATACTTTTGGTCGATCATCATGCAGTTGTAGCAGCAATCGTTAAATTACCACATTGAAAGATACAGACATACTTGAATCTATTAAAGGGATTTTTTTCACTGATATGATAATGGAATTTAAGTACGTCTCTAACAAAATATTCTGTTAATGTTTCTAGTTGAACACTGCTTAACTATTTATAGTCACTGTAACTACTATTACTGTGTTATTTAAGTATTACTTACTTTATTACAAAGTAATAGAATTATTTGAAATCCTTCTTAAGTAAATAAGCTTTAGACTACGTTTTACAACATGATTTTTAAAAATTTATAAAATTTAGATGAATTGAAGACTTTGACTGTATGATCATTAAAGAAATTGGAGCAGATTAATGAAGTGTCACATATTGCAAGACTGATTATTTCTCTCTCACTATTTGAATATATTAGCAATAAACTGCAGTAAACCTTAAGCGAATAATAATTTTTATAAATATAAATATACCAAATACCTAAATCAACCAATTCCTATTTAATAAAATTATTTTACTCTTTTCACTAGAATACCATGATTTGTTTTGGTTGTATTAACATCGCACTAGAAGCAACACCAGGGCTATTGGCGATGGACCTCGTAATTTTGAACCGCGGTCAAGTAACGAAAACAAAACCTGAGCTGGCACACTCCCTCTCCTAACTTCCACGCCACGACAAAGGGAGGATTTTTGGTCCCGAAAGATTTAACGTGAATCAGCCTCAGCTACATGGCGGGTCTTCAGTGGCATGAAGGCCCGAACATGTGACTCGACGAAAACTGCCCGCCGCGAGTCTGCAAATGTGACCACAAGGCTACAGTGGCCACAGAAGGCAATGATAACAAAAGTACAAACTTGATATATTGCAATGAAATAAAAGTAAAAATATTATTTTATCCGCGTATAATTTCATCCGCATGCATATGTCCGTGTGGTAAATAAATAAATTAATCGATAAAAAATGTTCCATCTATAAGGAATATTCAGATTGAAATTATATTTAAAAGTAAATTAGTCTCACAATGAGTAAGAAATGATTATAAACTGAACTTGCATATGCAAAAATGTATTGATCGAAATGTATAAGTATTACAATTCTCAGTTACATGTTGGGTCCCCATTATTTCTAATGCATTCTGCCACACAACATAGAATGCAGTCGTAAATGCTTTTAACGGTATCCTGACAAAGCTCAGGATATACAGATTGATCATTGGAATGTAGAGCTTGCCAATGTTGAGGTAAGGATGTAGTTATAATAGAATGGCCTATTTCATTCCTCAAGTTTTCTTTACACGATATATCTGGCGATGCTGCTGGTCACAGCATACTGTCCATGGCTGCGAGGTAAGCTTTTCAGATGGTAGCGGGATGGATGCCAGAGTTCTCCTGTAGAAATAGAGGACTACAATGGATATTCAGGAAAAAAAATATTGTTGGTTCGATGGACCTTACTAATGTGTTTTTAAGCCACCCAAGTGGCTCTGATGAAGAAAATTTTTGATCAGACCTCGTACGAAATCGTACCCATAGCAATCGAACTCCAATCTATGTAATATTAATTAGAAGCACTCAAATTTCCTCTAATGGTACTAGAACTTATAGGATGATTCTGAGATAGAGATCACTCTTTGCATAATATTTGGAATTGTGGTAGTTGGTGTACTTCGCACTTGGTGGACAATTCTTCAATCTTCCCTACTTGAAGACTTTTTATCTTTCTCTGATACTACTTGACGTCAGTGATACTTTCCTTGCACTCCATTCCACCAACAAAGGGAATCTGTAACATCTGTGAAAAAGACATCACATGTTATTGATGGAATGATTATCCGCCTTCATACAATCTGACAAATGCTACATAAAAGAATGCGATTGTTCGAATAGCTGTTGTCTTCTTCTAAAAAGCATTCTAGACTTCAAAGCGATAAATGAAAGCCAAATATACTATTTAGAATCAAAATTATCTACTTTGGAGAACATTTCAAAATAACGCAGCTAGTCATATGTGTATTGGCATCACCAGCATCATTATGCACATTAATTAATGAACATTAATTTCAGAGATCACAGCACTAATTTAATTTATTTGAAAAAATCTTTATTAATATTTCCAAATAATTTCTTTAATAAAAGATTGAAATAAGCTTTGAGAGAAAATTTATTAACTATGTTTATTGATTTTGAAATGCTTAAAATTTTTTAAATAGATAAATAAGACATTATGTATTAATGTTTAATAACTACGGGGTACCTAAAATTACTGAAAAAAGATATGGATTATTTCAAAGAGTCGATGTTCGGCTGGATATCAATTCTTTAAAAAGGGCAAGGATTATATATCTAACTGCTACTTTTCAAAACGAGTAGTCCCCTTTCACCTGCACTACATCTTTGATTGAGTTTTATTTCTCTTTCGTTATATTTATTGAAAATATACCTTCTAGTTTCTGTCTCACCTGAAATTTCATATCGGATGCATTTCCGCTACTGAAGTGTAAACACATCACGGTATCCAATCCTCAATCAACAACCGATTTAAAATCAAATTTTTTAGATGTTTATCTTTGAATGTGTGCATCTGATTTACTAACCTTTTTGCATCGTTTTGTATCTTGTGGCATTGGCTTATGCTGACACTGTATATAAAGACACCAAATCTTTCTTAATTTAAAGGGTATTATCCAGCTTTTAAGGGTAGGGGTTGTTAATATGATTTAAGTGTGATGTAATATTAGTTAACAGTTTAATTGCAATTTTCTTAAGATAAATAGGGTATTGATGTATTTTAATTTTAATTAATGTTTAATTTAGTTATTGTATACATATTTTATTCTTTTATATTGAATTTAATAAATTTAACATGTGTTAAATGTTAAGAAAATAACCTGAGAAAGATTTAGGAATTATAATTTCATATTGAAAATATAAGATAATCGATTTAAATTGGGAGAAAAAAATAGTCCATCTCCCTATAAAAATATTCAGACTTTTCATAAAATTAAAGAAAATTCTAGAACCTTTTTAATTAGAAGAAAGACAGGTGTCTTGTAAATTATATAAGACTTTATTTTAAAAGATATTATTATATTCTCTTAAAATCAGAAATATGTTAATTTAATTCAAAATTAAGAAATTTTGGATTACTCAGTAGCTAGATTATTTTTTGTTGACATTTACTTTAATAGTCACGTTTTACGCAGGCTGAAATTGCAATTATCTATCACATTTCGTATAAAGATGAAATTTTTATTTATTAAACAATAAATATTATAGAATGTTATAGATTTAATAAATGTATTTTTTAGTTAATAAATTTTGAGATTTGTTATATTAACATTATTTAATTGTTTAACAAATGCTTAGCTGAAAATTGTAATTAGAAAAGAATCTGCTATCTTTACTATAACAGACAAAGAACCAAATTGCCCGTTTTTGATTTCCTCAAATAATCTCAAAGAAAAAGAAAATCAGGTTTCTCGATATGTTATTCGAAATCTCGTCTTAATATAATTCATTTTTCTCTCATAAACAAACAATAGCTACTCTTACGTCTTACAGGAAACTACTTCCTTCCGGTTACGATAACGAAAGTAAGAGTAAGAATGATGTATACTGCTCCTTTTCTGTAACAATGTATTTTTCCATTTACACGCAAGGAATCCTTTATTTTCCAGCTATTTAAGACGAAAGTTGGAATGATAAAATTAAATGTTGTCGTTAATTTTCCTCAAGAGATTTTCCCTTGACCTATAACTACGATGTAACTGGTCATTATACTCACCTTTAAAAAGTGTTTTTCTTATTTTGCTCAATGAAGACACATGATGTTTGTTATACGATATATTTTTCAGTAATTCCAAATTAACTGTTCAAAAGCTGATTTAGAATATTATGATACAAAACATAAATTCTTATTCCTGTTGTTGGGATATTACTTTTAGACAATTCTTAAGAAGGTAGAAGGTACATTCGATCAAATAATTTTGTACATTTTATGTAATTTGGTTAAGAGTAAAATAAGAAAAAGATACCTCTAATTTCAAGAAAGATTAACATAATTAGAAAATTGATTTAATTAATAAAAAAAATTCAATGATAGCTATTATTTAAATGCATTTGATAAATATTCAATATCATTTTATAGAATCATTTAAAACCATTCGTTGCTTTATATTGAAAATTCCACTGAAGAAGATATTGCTTTTCGAAAATAAATCGAATAATCTTAGTTTCTATACAAAGAAAAAAACTTAGCATTTGTTAAAAAAAATCAGAAAACAATGTATATTTAGTGAAGCAAGTTTAATTCATTGTACAGTAGTTAGAATTTTTACAAATCGGTTCAAAACTAAGCTTTAGAATAAATTATAAAGCAGTTTATTAAAAATATTTTGCAGAAATTGTGAAAACACCTACTTGGTAATAGGAGAAAATAAACGTTTGTTTGTAAAAAAAATTGTTTTTTTATAAAATAATTTGTTTACTTTGTTACCAGATTTCGTTTTCCTTTTTAACTTATCATATATGTTAAAACTATTTTACTCTAATCTGAATTACTCCATTTAATCATTTAAAAACATATATGAACTACATTTGACACGTATTAGGAACAGAAAAAGTTTCAATAATTGAAAATGAGGTGATTCATTTTTATTAAAAATTTCTGCCTACAAGGAAAACGTCTTTTAATCAATTAATTAAAGGCTGACATATTACACACTTTAAAAATTTTATTTTGTAATAAGAACCTTGAAATCTCTTCATTCAGAATAAAATAGTCAGCAATATTTCTGATGGCAAATTTAATATTACACGAGTTAAACAGTGAAAAAGTGTTATTTGTTAAATCCTAAGAGTTACAAAAACTTTAATAAACACAATATGTAAGGATGACTAATAAAATGATTTTGCAAGGATTTAAGAAACGAAGCAAAAGAATTTTTTTTTAATCTCTCCTTGCATACATTTATCTTACACTTTTACTTAAACGTTTCTTTATATATATATATATATATATATATATATATATAGTTTTAATAAATATCAAAACTTTCTTTTACTTTTCAATTCGGCTTAGTTCTCTTAATTAAAATAGTGTATTTCATTTATTGTGAAAAGAATGACATAATAAAATAGTTGCTTCACATTTGAAAGATAGCTAAAAATATCAAAAATGTATTTCAGTTCAAAATTCAATTAACTTGTGACGTCTTGATATATTACCAACATGAGAACGAACCAGCAGCTATAGATAAGCGAACCAGACAAGTGTGAACAAATAAACGTGAGAAAGTCAGTAAGTTCCTCTGTATCAGATATGTGATATAAAGTTTGCCGACTACTTTGAAAGAAATTCCTTCTGATGCCGAGATCAACTTCTTATTTTTAGCTGTAAAATTTTCAAATGCTACATTTGTTAATTTTAATTTCTACTAAATTCACTTTTGTAAGAACTTAATTTTTATCATTAATTGTTTCGAGGGACAATATTAATATTCTGATATTGTCGCCACTGTAACATTCAAAAGACCAATTACTTAAATAGTGTTAAAATAATTGTAATTGTTAAAATGATTTTGCTTTCATTAATTAAATAGCATTTAATTTTCGAAATCATTATAATATATTCCATGTCAACTGAAGGTTTTTAACAATAAATAGAGATATAATTTTTTAGGATTTATATCTATACAGCTATAGTATAGTTTTGAAAGAAGCAACAAATTACAGTAAAGATCCTTTTAAAATTGAAATTGCTTATTATCTTCTTCTCATATCAATAATTTTACTAGAATTAGTTTTCAAAACATTACTTTTTACATTCCTAACTACATTTTTTAATCGTATTTAATGGTCATATTCAAACATTTTATTAAAAAAAAAACTTAAGTATATTTCCTAAAATTACTTACTATTTAGAAAATTCATTCCACTGTAGGAAATGTAACTTATTTTGCTAAGATATTTTAATTAAAACGTTTTAATAAAAACGCATTTAACTAACATTGAAATGGAAAAAATTTATCGAAGAACTAATCAGATTTTGTACTTTATGAATTAAAAATTATATTTAATAATTAACGTCAATGAATTCGCTATATAATGAATAAATAAATTTCTGACTCGGGTAAAATTACTTCATTATTCAGTAAAATTGTACATAAGGTCTATTACTTAATTTTCTTATCATTTATTTAAAGTAATTGATCTTAAAATTTGTTTAATAATAATTGGTTATGAATATTATCAAAATAATAATATTCGGAAACAATGGAATATTGAAGATATATATAAGATATAATAAAATATATTTAATATAAACTTATATTTTTCTAGACTTCCTAACTTAATAAAATTGTATATTTCATACATCAATAACTATTTTATGTATTAATAAAATTTCTGACTTTATTAATATAGCTTTCTTACTCAAAGAAATTGTACTCTCCATCTAAATGTCATTTACTTTATGCATTTTTGAAGATTCTATCTTTGTTTTATTGGGAACTCAAAAATGAGATCAATAATATATTTATATTAAGTTTCCCCAAATAGTTATATACATACTAATAATAATTAATCTAATCATTTATGCAGAGTGGCATTCGGCGTTTTAATGAGAAAAATAGTGTTAATAATATAAAATTGTGT
>BMAW01132729.1:129586-141418 GCA_019974015.1 Nephila pilipes | reverse complement strand
GTTCAGTGGCGGATATATTTCTTTGCTCAAGATTTTGGAAATAAAGAGCTTATTCGCTTTATCATGGTGTTAATTTTTCGTGGTTTTCGGACTGATCAACAAAATTTATGTAGATATGTGGGAATGTGAAATGATGTCAAATGATTATATGTATAGTTTTTATATTATGGATAGATCAAACCTAAGGAATTACGGATCGCTTTTAGAAATAAGTGGTTTTTAATGCTAAAGACAACCTTCGGATACTAATGATTCAAGGAAGATAATCATAATGATGCCACACACCTGCACGCACACACACACACACACACGCACGCACGCACGCACACGCACGCACACACGCACGCACACACACACACACACACACGCACGCACGCACACACACACACGCACGCACACGCACGCACGCACGCACGCACGCACACGCATGGACTTGTGTAATAATATGTATATATGTCAATAATAATAGACATTGACGATACAATCAGCCAGCCAATGACCGGCTTGTCGTAATAATCAATAATGAGCGATGATATTCGTATGTGTGTGTCAGCCAGCCAGCCAGCCAGCCAACCAACCAGCCAACCTGCAACCAATAAACCAATATCGAACTTTACGGCAGCCAATAATAATAACAACATAAGCCAATATTATTAATATTATTAATAATATTGTAAGCCAATATTAATGAGCTTATTGACGTAATAATAATATTATTAATATTAACAAATAATTATTTTCGCTCGGACGTCGTCTGGCAATGATAATAATGAGCGCGTCGACCCGTATGTCCCAATAATAATAAACCAACCAATATATCAGGCGATGTTGTATCCCAACCAATAACTGTCTGTAGCCAATAATAATAAGCAATAAGCAATAAGCAAAATAATATGTAATGATATCAGGCAAATGTTATAACCAACTCCCAAAGCCAATATTATGTGTGTATTAATGGCCAATAATAATAACTCACTCAGGCGATGACTTCGGCCAATAGCCAGCCAATAATGACCAGCAATGGCCATGTAATAAAGCTCAATAACCAACTAGCCAACCAATAATGACCAGCCAACCAACTCAATAACAATATTGGCAATGATAATAATGAGCATTATTTGTGTGTGTGTCAGCCAATGACCGTAATATGAGCGATAACAATAATAACCAATAATATTCAGTATTAAACTATGTATCCAGCCAATAATATCGTTTGTCATCAGGCGATGACAATCAATATTATTGATATTAATGACCAATAACCAGCTTCTTCAACTCAACAGCTTAATAATTTTAATGTCAGGCGATGTTTGACAATATTAATAGTAATGACCAGCCAATATATCGAATTTGTATGAGCGATGACATTATTATTGGCAATATTATGTGTGTGTGGCTAATAGACGTGTGTAATATGTAATAATAATGGCGTATCCAATAATAAATAGCCAACCAGCCATCCAACAACCAACCGGCAATAATCTTCAACCAGCCAATAACCAATAACAGGCATTATTAACTCAATGTCTTCTTCAACCAGCCAACCAATAATAATAAGGCAATAACAGCCATAACCAACCAATAATATTATGTGTAATAATAATAACAACCAACCAATGTCTGTCAATATCCAATGAACGGCATATAATATAACCATCAATAACCAATAATAGCCAATAATAATAACCAACAACCAATAATGTATATGAACAACAACCAGCCAACCAATAATATTATGTAAGCTAACCAATAATAATATTAACTCTTTCTTCTTTTCAACCCCAATATTAATATCAGGCAGCCAATAATAAATGCAATAATGTGGCCAATAATAACAACAACCAACCAATAATATTAACTGTAACCAATAATATGAGCGTAATAATAATAACAATAGCTAACAATGCATCTAAATATAAACTAAAACTATTAATAAAAGAAAACATTTTATATCACAAAAGGAAAAATAAGGTATTCATTTCAAATTTAAATAGAAAAACACTTTACAATTGGAAAATATTTCTGACGTTCAAAAGCGATTGTCTGTCCAATTCTCCAGGAAAAAAAAATTATAAGTATCGAATATCAGAGCATATATTTTATTTTATTCCATTTCTAACTTTGAGACTTCTGAAGTGTGGAATGTAGATTCTACTTCAGCAAACCTTTTGAAGAATGGTATGAATATCAAGAAAATAAGGAGAAAAATACACAAGAAAACTCAAGTAGATTTTTTTAGAAACAATTTTTGAAGGACCACATTAGATGTTTTATAATGGAAAAATATTTTAGGCCTTTAAAAAAATGTTTTATTTCCAAATTCTTTTCATGAACGAGTGAAGAATTAAAAATAAAGGTAGTTACTCTGTTAAAATATTTAATATTCTGAATTTCACGTAGCATATCTAAAGTCTCTAATTTAACTGATTAAAATAAGCAATGAAATAATACTTTTTTTTAATTTAATATATTTTGGTTGAGCATTTTATTGTTAACAAATTTAGATTCACGCTTATTTGAGGAAATCGGTTAAAATGAAATTTTTGCGACCCTTGGTAAATTTAGAGAAAAAAACTTTTAGAAAAAATTAGGGATATGTAATGAACGGTCACCATAACCTCAATCGCCACATTTAAACCTTTATAGAACACGAAATTCTCCAATAGCCAGTTGGAATTGGATATTTCACTTGCAGCAGTATATCATTCATATATCAATATGTTACATTTACAACCCATTTGAAAAGCGAAATTCCAAGAAGTGTACTTTTTTGTGATTTACATTTCATTTTAATTAGTAGCAATCAAGTGTTTATGATAAGAATTATGTTAACATTAATTGATTAAAACATGTAAGAGATGAATAAAATACTTTTTTAACTTAGGTAATTGATGGATTGAACTAGGGCAGTTCAAAAAGTACAGGAGTTGCAAAAGGAAAATAGAAATAGGGTGACTTATAAATATTGCTCATTGATATATTTTCTTTTTTTTTTATAAGTTCATGATTTTTTTTATAAGTTCACCATATTGTTTCTGGCAGAACAGAACTCTTTGTCTCCTTTGGAGCAGTTTCACCGAATCCAACCTTTTATTGTTTTGTTTTTTTTTTTTTTTAGTATATAGTGCTGAATCTAGATTTTATGAATGACAATACCTCAACGCAACAGCATCGATAATTAATCCATGCATCAATATGAAATTTGCTTGGAAATCATTTAACAAAGAAGAGAGTCCAATGGTATCACTGATTTGCCTTAGTTGCGCCATCTGACGTCAAAAGTCATGTTCTTTTAGAGCTACACTCGTATATTACAACTAATACTCAAAGACTTCATTTGTTTTGTAAAAACCCGTATTATCAGTCATTAGTCTTTCTGTTGGCAAGTAAAAGTTTTTCCTTTATAAAGAATTTGATCAATTTATCGCAATGTATAGTTACTGAAATACAATAAAGCGCATGTATATTCAAAACACTTTTGAAACAATAGGAAACATTTTTTCAGTATCTTAAGAAAAATATTAAATATTCAGTCCCTGAACTTTTCTTAAGTAAACTGTTTATTTTTAAAACATTTTTCACTTTACATTTGTAAATTATATATACTTTTTAAAACAATTAGATTAATATTTCACCATAAATTTAAGATTAGTTTTTATATCATATATGACACGCCTTCTTTCAAATATTATTTAAAAGAATATTTTCCTCCACTAGAGTTTCTGACAAAATTAAATAAAATAATTTCGAAGACCATCTTCGCTAATTAATTCCAAAACAATTCCTCAAAGTTCAAAAGTCTTGATAAAAAAAACGTTACCAAAAATTTTATAGAATTTTTTTTTTATTTTAGTTAGAAACAATGTGAATAGTATACAAATAGATGCCTTATCTGCTGGAATTTTGAGTGTATGTGTTTACCAGAATTTGTATTTAAAAATGAAATAGAGCAAGAAAGAAACAAAGGAAAGCTACAAATATCCTTTTTAACTTACTATACAAGTAGGTAAAAATATATTCTATTCAGTGTATGATATCTAAAATGCTATAAGTATTCAAAATGTCATTGGAAATCTTTAAGGAAAAGCAAGTATGACAGCAGTGTTAAGAATATTCATAACTTTGACTTTTGGTATTAATGAATCATATATGATTTTTCTTTATGGTCTTAGTATTCTGAAAAAGAAAGAAATGACCCGTTATAGTGTAGTAATTTTTTTCGATAACGTTAAACGTATTCTGATGAATGTTAATGATAGCTGTGTGCAATTACAAATGATCTCTTTTTTGAAAATTTGCAAAATAAAACGTTTTCATTTATACACGGAAATCATTCCTTATCTCCTATATTTAACATGAACTTATTTTTCACGGACGTTTGAACATAAAATTTTATGTTTATCACCTAACTATAGCTATTACTGGAACTCTTTATGGACCTGAATTATGAACTACATGAATTTTATGTTACGTAAAGAAAAATTCGCGTTAAAAGTAAAATCCTATTTGAGCCCACGCCATTATGGGGAAAAAATATGCCAAATAATGCCAAAAGTAGGGTGGCATTAAAGTAGCTTTTAATAGATTTAAATCACAAGGGGAGCCAATTCAGTGCATCTATCACTTTTTTAGAGCATTCTATTGTCTTGTTGCTAAGATGTGGCTAAAATATAATCCAAGCCTTGATAAAAGAAACCATTAACAACAAATCATTAAAAAAGTATAATGTATTTCTGATATAATTATGCTGTATTATTTCGCTTTTATATGGATGAAAATCCACTTCCACAGAGTATAAGCAAAATAATACAGCATAATTAGATCTGAAATACATTCAGAATTAATCAGATGTATGTCTAACCTATTAATGTAAATTTTAAGTCTAATATAATTAGCAGGTATGAAAAATTATATTACAGATTTGAAGAGATTAACTATGTCACCAGTTATGTGATTTCATTTAATAATTACATAAATATGCTTGAAATCTGCCAATTTTAAATAGTAATAAAAATATATATACAATCATATTTTGAGTTTAATTCAACACAATTTCAAATTGATGTTTATGTTCACTTTAGAAACAATTTAATTAAAACTTAACTAAATGCATGATTACATTAAAGATACAGAATTACTAAATAATCGAGAGGTAACTCATTCATAATAATCTTACATCATGTTAAATTAAATTGTTTTCTAAATTTTGTTTAAAATGTTAATCTTAGTACGTTTTTATTCGTATTAAATGTAACAATATTATATTTATTTACGAAGTAAGATAGAGTAAAATTATTTATAATTTACTTTATAAAATGCAAAGAATTCGGCCGAACTACGAATATGTTTTGTGTTTTTCTATTAACCTAACATTCCGGGGGTTAACGAATGATTTAGCAGCAAATTATTACTATTGTGTGCTTTATAAGCAATTATGTCTTTGAAACATTGCCGACCTATTAAAATTTTATACTGTGGAAATAATTATGATGGATCGTAACAAATTATGTTATTGCGTGTTTGGTTCAAAATACAAAATTTTGAAGCATTTGTTTGGTTTCGAAAATATGGTAATAAAGCGCTTTTATGCATTGATAAAAACAAATTTCAACTTTATTAAAATGTAAGTTGAACCAGAAATGATATGGAAATCTGCTTATAATGTAATATGTCTACTAAATTTGAAGAATTGTAATTAAGGTTCTTCCTGAACTATAGTAAAATAGCTTTAAAAATATGAAGTGATTTTACATTGTGCAAATATTAATAATTCTTGGAAAACTAAAATTATAATAATAATAAATGATAATTTAATGTTAATAATTTGAATAGGACTTCCGTTTAGAAAATAGATTTTTGAATGTTGTTAGTTAGCTATCATATTTATAAATGTTAAAATGTCTTATAATACAGCAATTTAAATGGAAACTCAATAACATAATGCATTTAGACTACTCATAATGCTGATATTGAAACATAACCATGAAATATTTTATCAATTTCTAAAATCATAAGCTACGGTAATTTTTTCCAAACACAAAATTGACTTAAGGTTGATAAAATTTATTAACGTGTTAAATATAGTTACAATTTAAAAACCTAAATATTTTTAAACATCTTATGCTCAAAAGGAAAATTGAAGAATAATCTCAAAAGAGAGTATTATATATATTCATATTATATAAAATTCCGCTTAATAAGAGATTACTGTATATTTTTGAAATGAAGAGATTTTATGCTACAGAAATTCGTCAGATTTTTTTTACATTGCTGTTGAAACGATACCATAATCAGCGAGAAAATTCCAGATATTAAATATTGATAAAAATAGTATTAATTCTGTTAATTCCAAGCATTCAAAGATAGAACAATTTCGAAATAAGTCTGAATTTTTTAAGGACTTTCAAGATATATTTCATTAAGGAAGATAAAGAAAAAAAATATTGTTATAGAAATATATAATTCTAGATGCTTAGTGAAAATTTTAATATGCTGTTAACTTATCAAAATATGGGAATAAATAAGACATTAAAGTCTTTCTTGATATCGGAAGTAAATTGGAGGGGTCACAATCTTATCTAGAGATATCAATGTACGACTTAAATAAGGTATTTCTTTATTTATTTACCAATCTACTTTCAAGGAGAAAAAGTAGATACATGTAATATTAGAATATATTACTGTTTTCCTTTCCATAATCTCTGAAACATTTCTATTTGAAATATTTCAAATTAAATCACATCCAATAAAATGTAACTTAAACTATGATGATTAGACACACATTATAAACTGCAGTGAATAAACTGAATAAATTCCATTTATTATAAGGGATGAACTGAATAATTTGAAATTAGGATCTCGTTGAACGTAACCTAAGTAGCGATAAGAGGAATCATTTAACCCATATCCAACAAGAGGATGGATATGGGTTAAATGATATAACATTTAGCAAATCTAGATTTAAGACACATCTTGGTACCACAAATCTAGATTCTAGATATAAGAGTCAAAACAAAAATTTCCAAAAATAAAATAAAGATCAAAATCAAATATGAATTACGATTGGCTACTCCAATAAAGGGGCTCTTGATTTCCATAAGTTCCTTCTTTCCGTAAAATTTCCTGGAAATTCAGGGAGAATAACAGTTACTTCTAGAGAATGCATTAATATTTGAAAAAAAAATTAAAAATTCGTCATTTTTAATTGATATAATTAATAATTATACAAAATAAGAGAATTCATAAATTCCAAAATTTATACTATTTTATCTATTCAGTTATAAATATAAATAAATAAAATAATGTTTTATTTTTAAAGTATGAACAAAGAAACATAAGCAATCTAATTTTTTATCACTCTTTCTAGTCTCTTAGCATTGTTATAAACAATCTGGTGACAGAAAATGCCCCGCCAAATTCAGATGATTCTGGAAGAATTATTTTCAAAGCCACACCGATTAATAATATTTGATAATTGATTTATATTGGGTCAAATAACTGCAATTATTTCTCCATTATCTTGCACAAATTATAACTTGCTACTTATTAATCTTTCGTCCAACGTTATTCTTCCGAAGTTTTTGAACTCTATTGTGAGAGCGAAGAGTCGGACAATGATTCATCTTTCTTGTAAAAAGGCTGTCATAATTATTTTAGTTTGTTGAATCCAAAAAATTATTTGTTAAACATAAAAGATCAATAATAACTGCAGCAGCTGCTGCATAATTTCACCCAAAATTTAGATATTTCTTTAGTCCAACTAAATTAACATTGCATCTTTCTTTAATCCTTTAAACCAGATTACATATATTCTTAACGAATTGTGCATTATGTCTCTTGAGCCGTCTCGAAAATTTTAATTGGAACGCATCTCCAATGAAATAAATCACTATTTTTAAGAGATAACGCTCTTTAGCTGAAAATTAAAACGAACCGAAATAAACTAAATTTTTTCAGCTTTACTCCAGCTTTCATTCTTGCAAAAATAATGATATTTTAAGACAAGTTCTTAATTAATTTTATTATAGTTTACATTATTGTGTAGCTGCAATTTTATTCCTTGTATTACAAAAGTATGGAAATCTCCTAGACTCTGGTTCCCGGGAAAGAAATTCCAATCCCAATGTTCATTAAATAATTAACACTAAAATCAAAAGAAAACAAGATTCTTTTTTTTTCTAAAATGGCAAATGAAAAGCAAGCATTTTTTTATATTTGAGTTTTATTCATAATGTACACTCAATAGGAATATTAAAATAAAAAATTATGAATTTGGGTGACTTAAATAAAGAAATAACTTTGAACATATTTTACTTAAATACTTATGTCTGTTTTAATTCATGTAGCCACTTTGTGATCCAGAAGTACATACAATTATTCCTAATTTTTTTGTATTTTTGAAATTTCAAATTTTTAAATTTCATTCATTTCTTGTGATTAATTGTAATACCATATTAATTAAGTTAAAAGTAAATAATTTTTTGTTAAAATTCTTAAATTCAAAGAACATACTTCATCGATTTCAATATCGCTTGTAAGTTTTTAAAACTACAACCTGCATCACTATGAAACTTTTCATCGTTATTTTCATCATGTGATATAGGAAGGCATTTGAGGATATTTTAAATGTATCAATTTATAAATATTTTTATGTATGTTAGGGAAAATATGTAGAAAGATTAACTTTTTAAAAGTCTGAAAATCGTAAAAACTTTCTCAGAAAATAAAGCACCTAATGAGATCAGCACAAAAAGTTATTAAATTTCACCATTTAAAGATGAAACCAGAAACCGACTGCTATAAAATGTAGTCAGCTACAAAAGCTGTCTTCATTGTTGTTCTGGTACAACGGAGCTTGCATTCCGAAAAGCAAATAGTTCGAACACTCTCGTACAAAAGTGTAAAACAACTACTATTGGGTGAAGTTTTCTTTTCCACTCCGACGACTAAATCCTTAAAACATTCCCAACGAAATAACATAGTAATGACTAATTCAGCATGCACTTCGAATACAGTTGTACTGAACAATAAACGCTGAATGACTAAAAACATTTTTCTTTTGTACGCGAATAAATGCAATGTAATTTTCAGCATTTAACAATTGCTTAGAGGTTTGTTTGAATCAAATCATGCAAGAAGAATTAAATTCATTTTGAAAGAGTCAGTATCAAAAATTACAATGCATTTTAAATGACTTCTTCTAACTTAAGCTTCTTTTACTTGAAAGCTTCTATACCGCTTGTTTATTTTAATTTCTGCTTGATGAACTTGCAGAAACAAATAAAAGTAATGTTTATGTTTAATCTGTAAATAAGTATTTATATTTCTAAAAAAATCACACGTTTTATATTTCTCTTTCTTTTTTTTTTATTCTTTCTTAAGAAGATTATTGTGGAAATTACTATATTTTGTTTCGTTAACTAGAGATGTTTATTAATAACATTGAAGTTGCTTTCAGAGCAATACCTTCACATTTACTGCATAATATCGTTTTGAAGAGATATTGTTTCAATTTACTTTTTATGCTCATTATTAGCTTACTGGTTAGAGATTTTTATTAAATTGCTTGTTTCACTACATATGTATTATAAGAAACTTAAAATGAGTATTTTTCTTAAATATTTTTGATTTTACAGGGATCGGAAATTCTTTATTAGGAGAGATAAGAAATTATATCAATGACTTACTCTGATTTTATAATAAACCTTTTCTTTCGATCAACCGCTTTTGAATCATTTTCTAAATCTAGATTTTGATATTCCTTTATCAGTTTCCAGTAAAATATATCAACTTTTGAACTTGGAAAAAATAAAAATAACACTGGATACAGATTTGGTGGATTCGAGTGGCAATCACATTAGATGCAATTCAATCTCGTTGATTCGGAATCCCCTATAATATTTGCATAAAAACACTGTCAAAGGAAAATCTATATAATTCTTTAAACAATCACCTATTTGTTACAAATTTTAATACATGAATAAGATTATGAAATAATCCTATTAATATTAATGCTACAGCAAAAATGTTCAACGCTAAACATACGCAAGGCGGTGCTTACTCCTGAGCAGATAGCAAAACGAAAATAGAGAAACAGTGATCAAACTGCGAGGTTTTAAACTAGCAGTATCTTAATTTTGCTAAAATCTTTAGAATTCTCTCAATTCTTAAATTTGAAGCAATCTCGAAGCAAAATGGTAATTTGAATTAACGTTTGATGTAAAAATTAATACTTTTCTTTAAAAAAAAGACTCAGACTGTTATTACTTGTTGTCAGGACACACACATGAAGTGAAGTCACCAGCATCCTTTGAATTAAGTAACCATACTCGTGTTCTTGTAGTCGAAATCATTGATGTTAGATAAATTGCCCATAAAGAGTTATTTTATATTACAGTTGAAACAATCTTTTTAATACAAATAGCACATAATATAAGGTGACTAGATATCACAAATGAGTGCAGAGTAGCATGTATCATATGGTAAAAAACAAAGCGAATAAAGAAAGCACATCATATGGGAAGGATCTGAGCAAATGAAAGTGATATTCGAAATCAGAGTTTTTTATATCTATACTTGTATAGAGTATGTGGTTAAAAACCATCCAAAATCGAAAAGGAAGCCACAAGTGCAATAAAAATTGCGACAAGATTCATTGGGATAATTTGGTTGATCATTAAATCTAAAGTAAGTAAAAAAGTGAAAGTGAGGAAATAATGAAGGTGATGAAAACTGATATATATATATATCAAAATAAATGCAAACACAGAAAAAGTGCATTTCATAATTAAACATGAAACATTCTACGACTAACCAATATTAAAGCAAAACAATATTTAGAGAAAAAATTAAGTGTTTAAGGAAATCACTAATCATCAGATTAATATTTAATCACGTCATATAAATATTTGCCAAAAAAGTCAAGCAATCTAAAATTTGAAAACAAAATTTAAATACAAACTATTAAAAAAACAATTAAAAACAAAGCTAACTGATAAAAAAGTAAAACTTTTGAAAAATGGAAATAATTTGATTAATACAGTTCTATACTTCAGAGTGGAATAATGTGTGTAGTTAAGAATCAAATCGTTACATTTCAGTGAACTAGATCGTAAAAGGGTGGTAATAAAACCAAAAATCAGTTACTTAGAATTTCAAATACATAACACTACGTGTATGTACTCTAAACATGTCGCGTGTAGGGAAATGAGTTCATATAAGGAAAATTAAATACAGTAGAAAAATACCAAACAACATTTCAATGTGAAATACAACAATATTTAACCATTGCTAAAATATTGCATAGAATATTGGAATTGCAAACAATATTGAAATTAAAAATAACTGTCAAAAGCAAGAGCCAAAAAATTATAAACCAGAATAAAAACTTTTAAAATATAAACTTTATAAAACTAAATCTCTCAAAGAACAAAATTAATTTTATACAAAAATTACAAACGTAAAAAATCAATGTAAAGAAACGCCACCTAACAAACTGATTCAAAATTTAAAAAAGAGAAAATTTAGAAGAATAAAATTGAAAGTATAGAAAGAAATAATCAAAAGAAATATATAAATAAATATTTTTTTTTAAAGATTCAATACGGTAACTTGTGTTTTTCTGTTTAATTTAATTTTTTATGATTCAACTTTCAGATTCTTTTCAATTTGTATTTTTGGTTTAGTAACCATTTTTAATAGTTTATTTTGGTGATAGCAATAGCTTAACGGATAATTATAGAATATTATAACGTAATTCTAAGGCATTTTATACACACACACACACATATATATATATATATATATATATATATATATATATATATATATATA